>NW_019060373.1:111941-136121 GCF_000696155.1 Zootermopsis nevadensis | reverse complement strand
TTGAAGGAGACTGGATTTTGTTGGCCCAGGACAGGGTCCAGTGAAGGGCTTTGGTTAATTCGGTGATGAACCTTTGAGTTCGGTAAGCCATCTAGTTAGTTAATTCTGGAGACAAAAGATACTGACAAACATGCAACAATGCACTTTCCAGTATATTATACCTGTGGTATTGCCACAGAGATGATCTTCCATGTAATCATGTGTATGTTATGTTCCAGGATATTTGTTTCACAATCAAAAGCAACAATGCATCTCCCAGTCCAAGTGGGAGACTACACTGACTTCTACTCTTCCATCCACCATGCCACCAACGTAGGCATTATGTTCCGTGACAAAAACAATGCACTTTTTCCTAACTGGTAAGAATTACCATACCTCACAGATATAATAGGGTGACCAAATTAAGGAGCACGAGATGGGCAGGACATGCAGCATACATGGTGATATGATAAATGTACGCTGTATTTTAGATAAAACCTGAATAGAACAGACTGCTATGGAGACCAAGGTTAAAATGGGAAGATATATTAAGATAGGTCCTAAAGAAAAAAGTATGAAAGTTGACTGAATTCATACGACGTAGAAAAGGGACCAGCTATGTGATTATTAACTTTTCAAGGAGGTCTCTGTTCTTGGAGTTACTTAGTTAGATAGTACCTTTATACAATTCACAACTCATTCATTCAAGTTGTGGTCCAGATCACCATGTTTAAAAACTAAACAAAATATAAATTTATGGTCTTACAGGAAGCATTTACCTGTAGCCTATCATGGCCGAGCATCTTCTGTTGTCATAACTGGGACTCCAATCCGGCGACCTAACGGCCAGACGTGTCCGGTGGAAGGGGCTGCCCCAGTGTTTGGACCTAGCCGCCTCATGGACTTTGAGCTGGAGGTGGCGTTCTTTGTGGGCGGGCCACCATCTAAACTTGGAGAGCCTGTGCCTGTGAAAGAAGCACATGAACACATATTTGGCATGGTGCTCATGAATGACTGGAGTGGTATGTACCAGCTAGCGATGAAACATTCTGGAAACAGGTCTAAATAAATAAATTTGTTTTTCATTTTTCACTTTGATTAGATTTCATTCATTGACCAGTCTCATTCAGCTACCAAAATAATATTGTTATTATAATAAAATTATGTAATCTGTAAATACATTAAACCCCAGGCTGAAAATATAGTACTCACTGACATGATTAAGTAAACAAGGTAAACAGGTTGCAAAAGTGGGCTGTAATGAATGAATTCAATTTAACAAAGACCTGTTCTGCCCATTTCTAGTACCAGCATATGACTCAGCATACTAAAAATGAGATGGAATGGTTTAGATTGTGTTCTGTATTTCCTTGCTATGGTAAGGATAACCAAGGAATATCAGAAAGCTATAAAAAAAATTGCAGCATAATGTTTACATTCTCACAGTAATTTTTTTTTAAATATTACAGAACACAAAATAATTAGAAATTAATCTAAAGCTGTGAAATTCATGATGAACAGATCCAGATAATTCCTCACTCCTGTCTATTACTTATAAACAGCCTGGAAGTGAATTTTTGATTTGAGAAAGAAGCAAACAGAAAATACTGTGTACAAAATTTGTATAAGAGTGACCAAGTCAATTTATGATGACAAATTTATCGAAAGCTAAACAAGTGAAATGGAAACGTAATGAATGCCCCAAAAAATTTGGTACAGTTTGGAGACCTAATTTATCAATGAATTAAGCCTGAAATATCAATAAACGCTTACATTTCAAATTTGCTGTAATTAATGTAATTTGTATAACGAACATTACATGTTGTAATTCAAGAACCATTAAATATAAATATGTCTTGTAGCTCGTGACATTCAGAAGTGGGAGTATGTCCCACTTGGTCCATTTCTTGCTAAAAATGTTGGGACATCCATTTCTCCCTGGGTGGTAACAATGGAGGCACTGGAACCATTTACTGTTGATAACTACAAGCAAGATTTGACACCACTCCCATATCTGCAGCATAGCGACCCATACAACTTTGACATCAATCTGCAAGTGGACATCAAACGTGAGCCTTTCCTTCCTTCTTTTGCATGTGTTGTGTTGCAGTATGGATAAAAGACATTTTAATCAATTCTGGTAGTTCATTCACTAGACGGAAATTCTCGAAGTCACCCTTCTCAAACCATGAGGCTTATCTCTTATTTTTATCAAGCAGGTTAGTTCAGTGGCAATACATCTGACATGTATTCAGGAGGTATCTAATTTGAATCTCAGATTTAGTTTTCCTCATTTCATCCATACAAATATTTGGAGAACCATACGCTGAAAACATTTTCACCTAAAAAAAACTTCCATAAATTTCTGTGCTTTTTGACATTACTGTGAGTATTTCTGAAAATACAGAAAATATTCTGCAATGTGTGCAATGGGATACTTAAAAAAATATGTTGAGGTCTCACCAGGTATTTATTGATTCTTTGTAATTAAGATTTAAGATCCATCTGAGGTTCTCGTAGCAGTGAAGATATAAAATTTGGCCTCCTGGGCTGTGATGCTGTGTGGTCTTGAAAGTGATTACCAATATTTTGGAGGAACATGCCATAGCCATCTTCAATGTAAAGGAAAACAAATTTAAGACCTGCATATTTACATCAAGTGTGGATACTAATTATTAAAAATGTTGGCACTGACATGTAATTTTTAAACATAAGTGACTTGGGATGTGGTATTTATTGAATATTATTTCTTTTAAAAATGAACTCGAAGCCCACTTAAATATTGAAAATATGAACGTGGAATGAGGTATTATTCCAAGTATAACCACTGCCCATAAAGTACCTGAAATCTTGTCATTCTTAAAAATCACATGCCTTTTGGCCTTACTGAGCTGAGAGGTAAAGAAAATGTGATAAAAAATTACATGTGATGTTGTAGCGGAGAAGTCAATTGCAAGTACAGTGTGTCGCTCTAACTTCAAATACCTCTACTGGACACCAAAACAGCAACTAGCACATCACACCGTCACTGGGTGTAACATAAACCCAGGGGACATGATGGCTTCTGGAACCATCAGCGGTGAGGTATGCCTTCTCATCCTTAACTCTAAATTAGTTCTTCATAAGAAGAAAGATGTCTTACACAACCTGAAATAAGATTTATCAAAATGTCACGCGCAGTACAAAATATATATTAAACATGTCATTGATAAATTACACTCACCAGTATATTCGCTCTGCGCTATGTTTTCCTAACAAGGAGCACAAAAATATTTACCTTCTCAACAAAAGATAAAAAGATTTATTTTATCCAGTTATGTTCCCTTTGGCTCTCTCAGTTTTGGGACCTTCCAGTGACCCAATAATTTATAAACAGTAAAACTACATTGTGACTAACTAAATTAACTAACTTCATGGATCAGAGTTTATAAGTAATTGATCATACCAAAAAAGTTGAAACGGGCTAGACACTGATGAAACAACAAACATGAGAACTACAGTAGCAAAGCCTCATATTAACTCAGCATGGGACACCAAGGATTGTATGGAAATTGGATGTTTGATGTGAAATGGATTGAAGTGGTCCAGCCTAATATCAAATAGCAGACTTCATAGATGCAGTGATGAAGCTGGTGACACGCTAAAATTCTCTAACAAGACAGGAAGTCCATAATGTTTAAATGGACTGTTGAAAGAAGTGTGTTTTTTTGGTGGCATTAATCCAGAACTGCATTGTTTTAGACTTCTGACTCATTTGGATCAATGCTTGAGCTATGCTGGAAAGGCACCAAGCCCATTCAGCTTAAGGATGGAAACACTCGCAAATTCCTTCAGGACAATGACGAAGTTATAATCACAGGTAAAAGCAATATCTGAAAGTTTCATTTCCTACTGAAACCAGTGACTTTATTTTTACATTAGAAACAGCAATCAAAATGAATTTTTAAGACTTGAAAAAGTATGACTTTGTTTAATGTAATCTCAGGTGTACATTTTTATAGTTGGCATAAAAATAAGTTTCTTGTAATTCATGTGTCAGAGGGCTGGATGTATATTACAATCACTGAAACATAGTATGCAGAATTAAGTATACATTTTCTTTTTGTGTCCAGTACGCACCATTCAGCATGGTGTGCATTGGTGGTTAGCAGGATTCACGACCCATCAGTACATGGGTTCGATTGGGACCGCAACATTTAACGCTCCTGCTGTGACCCCCTTTTTGCAAAATTATGATGAAAGTGGAGTAATTGTTGGGATGCCACAGAGAAACCGAACCCCGGAGGAAAACTCCGTGATGCCTAGACCACGGCCTTGCCCAACATAAGTTGTAAATCTGAGTACCGCCGGGAATCGAACCCGGGACCCCAGTATTACAAGCCCAGCGTTCTAACTGCTAGACCACCGTAGTATACAATGATTCTGATCATATAAAAATTGTAGATACATGGCAAATATATCTTCCTCAGTCTTCCATCAATCAAAATAATTTTAGTAAAGCAGTCAAATGGTTGACCACTTAATGAATATTAATAATGTTTATGTTAACAGTTTAAATCTTCCTTCCAAAAAATTCCTGATCAAATTCTTTATCAGTAAAATTATGGATGTTTCCATAAACACCACAAGCTACGACCATAGTTTTCACTGATCCTGGCAGGAAACAGGGACAGCAGAGGAAGGTATAAGATAAATCTGTTTTCTTCTGCCAGGTTACTGTCAAGGTGATGGTTTCCGCGTGGGATTTGGCTCGTGCACGGGGAAGGTACTGCCAGCATTGCAGCTGTACTGAGAACTGACAAGATTCTATCATGATGGTAACAGGCTATAAGGATTTCTTTATCGATAAATTGTGTGTGAGGAATGAAAATTATGAGAACTGGTTAACAAATCTTAGCATCAAATCCGTATAATCAATTTATAGTGTTTTCATGGAAACCAAGCATCAGAAGATTACAGGCTCTTGTTGTTTGTGGCCTCAACCTTCATCAAAACATGCAATAATTTAGAGACCTAATGACTGAGTATCAGTTGAAACATTGTCTGGAGGGAGAAAAAAAAATATCACAATAGCATAAAATGCATGTGAAAAAGTGTCCATACAGTGATGGTGCTTCAGTACAAACATAAAAACCCATAAACATAATTTGTGGGCAAAATGCAAAGATAGTGAATGTTGAAGTAGGTGGTACATTTAGTTACCACTAGGTTTAAAGGGTTAAATGTTTGTAAAAGTGATGAATGAGCCTTCTGGTGAATCAAATTCCTTCCTTGAATCTCTTAAACCAAACAAATGTCTGTATTGTCATAACCTTGTCACAATAAGCTATTATTTCATATAGGTGTCAGAAGTTTGGTAAGGAATTTGAGATAATTTATGTTCCATAAGCCTGTGGCTTGGTTTTAACGTTTCTTCATTATTTTATATGGGCAGACAGATTTTGAAGAAACTTCATCTCAGTGTAAAAACATTTGATGCTGCAAGATTTCTGTACTTTTAAAATTCCAACTGTAAATAATATCGACATGGCAGCCTGCAAACTCCTTAGGTGATGGGTAGGTAATTCTTCGAAAGATATGACACTTGACGCATTTTTGTAAAATGTAAAAAGGTATTTGACATGGAATCTATATTGATCTTGCAGTTTAAGAGCTGTAACTAACAAACCACTGCAGCATGGGAAATTTTATGTGTTAATGCATCATAAACATGCTGAATGGAACATTTTCTTAATATAAAAGTTTGAGGTTATTAACTTTCAGGTAGTAAGAATCTGCACTAGTAGAAATGAGGCATAGAAATAACAGACAAACTTCATAGAGCACAGTCCTTCTTGACAGGCTGTTTTTTATGCAATGAGAAGGCTGTTTACAATGTTCACAAGAGCCTGCCACTGGTCCATCTCCTGAGCTACATTAATATAATCCACAGTATCCTAACCTCTTTCGTTAATATCCATTTTAATATTATCCTCTTACCTATGCCTAGGCCTTCCAAATGGTCACTACACTTCAGGTTTCCCAACCAAAATTATATTTTTCTGTATGCCTCATATTTCTAGAAATAATTACTAATTGTTGAATTATTAATTTCTAATTTATGTATAGTTCTGTATGTAGATTTAAGGATTTGATGAATAGTAGGCACAATAGATTCCTTCCAGCACTTCTTGTTATGACAGAATTGAAGAAACCTGTTAAGAAAACTGATCATAGCACAAACTGTAAAGAACACAGTTATGCGATGTCTAAACCAAGGAGATCAAGAGAAGTTCTCAGTTTCCATGAACTTCACCAGATTTAAAGAGAAACTGTTCAGAAACTACTGGCACACACCTGTATCTTTCTGGTTGTGAATTCTGAGTTATTCTTAACATAATTATTGTACCTCTCCCTAAAACATCATTTTCTACTTTAAAATGTCATAAAACATGCTTAACCGCCATGGTGGTTTAGCGGTTAGAACGCTGGCCTTGTAATCCTGGGGTCTCGGGTTCGATTCCCGGCGGTGCCCGAATTTATAACTTGTGTTGGGCAAGGCCGTGATCTAGGCAACACGGAGTTTTCCTCCGGGGGCTTCCGTGGTTTCTCCGTGGCATCCCAACAATTACTCCATTCACACACAGAAGAAGGCAATGGCAAACCACTTCTGGATCATCTGCCAAGAACGTATATGAACAGGTCCCAGTCCGAGAAAAGGATGGAAGGATCCTGTTCATATGGACCTCCACCTGTCGTCAGACAGAACACTAAATAAAAATAAATAAAACATGCTTATTAACAATCAGACATTAAACTGGCAATTACCTAACAAACAAATTCATAATAACTCCCAAAGTTGTACAATGGCATGTGCAATGCAAATAAACCATTACAAATAACATCTCTGCATTGCATTAATAATGGTTTAATATTTCAGAATATTTGTTATGCCTTGATGTAATATGGTTGCCTTGTACTAGATACAGAAAAGTACATATTTTAAGTTACTTTCTTTGTTGGGACAACCTGTTATTTTCATAAATTTATTGTAATTTTTTGCATTTTTGAAAGTGTTTTAATACACTAACATATTGCAGCAGTTGGTAATCATTATTAATCATTCAATATTTCCTCCTGGGTAGGTCATCTTATGATAATGTATTCTCTATTCTTCTGTCATCCCATCGACACTTTCCGTACTTTCTCTCGCTTATTTCCTCTACTTTCTTTGTTTCCCCAAAAGTTATTTATTAGACTTCCTTCATATCAGAGTATCACATTTGTAATCCCTGTGGTACACACTGTATTGTGAAGTTTAATGATTTTTTTGGTTGTGTCACTACCTTCAAACCTTTAATCTCCTGCTTTTGGAATTTATTCCTTCTTGATGTGCCCTAGATCCTGGAAAGTTTTGAGAGCCCCTGATAACATTGAAAGAGTAAAATCTGAAATTTAAAGTTAAAAGGGTTTTTCTAACAAACGGTGATTTAATTCATGCATATTTAGGCAATAATGCCTTTGCTATTTCAGAATAACTTATAAGCACTGCATTACTAATTAAAGAAATGTATGGAAAGAGTAATTTACCCCATATTTCACATTAAAGATAAATTTTATCCCCAAGAAGTAATGTCTTCGATACTAGTGAAGACATATTTAATAGTCTTGATGCACAGGTCAAAATTTACCTAAGAGTAGTCTTTTGACAGCAAAGATGAAGGCATACATTTTCCAGTGCAGTCTAATTCATAGATAATATATTTGTTTATTTCCTATATTACTAATTCCACTACACACACATCATAGTCAATGGTATATTTTCTTGTTAAGCACGTTTGAAATTAACAGGAGGCATATGTATGTACAGAGTTTGGTTATATATACAAATGATGTTCATACAGATGTGAATTCAAATACTTTTAATCCTATATACTGCCACTGTAATAACGACACATCAAATGTTCATTTCAGTTATCTTGTTTATGTCAAATTAGAGAGCTCTCAGGCACGATTTTACTAAACTTTTCTATTTGGACATTTTTAAAACATTTCACATTCTGCGATAAACATAATCTCGTCCAAATATTATCAACATTCACAGAATGGAAACAATGCATTTGAAAAAGACTGATTGCTCATCCATTGCCTACTATGTACTTATGTAACTTAGGCTTTTGGGTGAGAGTCGTGTCAAATGTTTAGTGTTTACCAGCATTTTGGCAAACACTGCAGTTGCCATTTCCAAGGTGGGTATGGACATATACTTGTATACAATGAAGCAAATTGGATTTTGTATTAACACACAATAATGATCACCAAAGTAGCATAATCCGATTGCAAGTTTTTATTTTTCATCAGGTTAATGTCATAAAACTGTAGCAATGTTCATAAACATCAAACTAAACTAAATCACTATGAATTTCATACAAGCACTGAGCTCTTCAGAACCAATTCCAATAAGACTTACCTAAACAATTTAAACATGTTTATAAATACGTTGCCATACACTCATTGACTTCATGTTGCCTTAAACTTGACACTTAGTGGGAAAAAACAGCCATTGCATTGAAATAAAAACAACTAAAATTCTTAGGAACGTCTGTCTAACCCAAAAATATTGGTATTCTGCCATTTCCTAATTTTACTTAATTTTGAGGTATAAAATGATAAAGAGTTTGAGAAATCTATGAGCTCTTACTTTGTTTTTAAGATGTTACAGTTCTTATATATTATATAAAATTAAGCATTTGAAGAGTCCAGCACTAAATACACAGACGTTCAGTAGGTATTCTTCATGATGGACACAAAGCCTTGTTTAATGCACTTAAAAGTTAAAATTGTCTTAACACTGATATTCTTACATGTTTTGTGTTGATTGTTAATGCTTCACTCTTTTATGTTATTTTGGTGTAATTCTAAAATACAGTGGTGAAGAATGACAGTTTCAACTCATAGATTATTCATATAGAAGCATAACAGACATAATCATCTCAACAATTAAATACATTTTATTTATTAAGGTCTGTCAGTACCACATGGTCCCTGCATCCATTAAATAATTATTAAGAAATTGAAATGAGAATGACTAAAAGCAGTTATGTTTGGCATTCCCCTTATTTTATTAATAAGTAGTATTCAAGATGAGATGAATGCAATTAATGAGGGCAGGGACAAAGTTTGTCCATAAACATTATAACATTTTAGAAAACACAAAGAATGGGTAAATGCATACTGCAGATGTCATTAGAAAGGTACATTTCATGTCCATGATAGCTGAAGGTTAGACAACACTTTTGATGGTGCACATTTAGTAATTATTATAATACTGATTTTCACAAAAGAGCCTAGTTTTATGAAAATACTGTGAAAGACAACTTATCCCAGTATTTTTCTCTTATGCTCTTAACATGGGCCTAAAACAAATTAAGGATATCAAAAAACTTGATAATACTTGTATTCTTGTAGTGCTGCATACTGAATATCACAAAAATCTGTCAAGGACTAAACAATAAACATAAAAGTTAATTTAGGTCTCCACATAAAATACCTCTTAAAACGAATTAAAGCATATGCCAGTTAAATGTGGTAATACTCTTACAGGCATAACATGGAAGCAGAAGGTACCTCTAAACTTTTGTAAACTACAAGACTACACAGACTGTAATCCAGAAGACAGACATCTTCATACTTTCTGTCACGGGAACCTCAAATCCTACAAAACTAAATTAAATCTGTCAAAGAATATTAAAGATAAATACACAAGGTTACAAGTAGGCCTTTCAATAATGTGACCCTTAAAAGAAAGAAATGTGAATTAATGAAATCGAAATCGCGCCTTCTGTATGAAAATTCATCTTTTTACGCAATTGTTTTGTCAAATTTCTAGAGCCAATCATCAGCAAGAATAATCATAATTTACCATCAACGATAATCGAAGGCCTGTACACTACCATGCCAGTTTCAGATATGTAGCGAATAAAATACTATTTATGTATCGTAATCTTATACGAAATTGACGGAAATAATACAATATGGATGACTCCCCACCTTAATGTACTTGTTTGACCCATTTCAGCTATAAGAATATTGATTTTCCATGCAGCATTGCGCAAATAATACATAGCAGTAGAAATCGGACTCTTATTTGTGTGACAAATAGGTTATGTTCGTTAATTATATTTGTATATTCTGTTCAAATATATAAGTGGAAATGAATGACTGAAATCAGTTATATGCTGATAATTATTAGGTACGTGTAAATAATACCGAAAATTATAGTAAAATCAGAAAATTCTAAACGTATGTGCCACGTAACTAATTTTATGGCAAATATACCATAACTGTAGGTTATGTAATTTGAAAAAGCACCTAAAACCTGAACTATAGCCAAGTACTGGGTCAGATACTAAGCCCCTAACTGACGATATAATAATGTGCTGCTTGGTCATGGCCATTACTCACGTCATGATGGGGTGATTTTAGTTGAGTGTGATGCAATGGCAGAATGAATAGCAGGCAAAAACTAAAGATCAAGGAGTTAAACCTGCTCCAGTACAATTCCCAGGACTGAACCCAGGTCCTCATATACAGAATTCTGGTTAGCTATTTGGAAAAGTTTCTGACTTTAAAAATATCATAATAACAAAAATTCTTAAGCAAGTTGAGAATATATTCATAAAATGTTTCAGATTTTAGTTAAAAAATTGTTAATCATTGTTACCAAAACAGTAGTGAATATAATGCACTTGTGACATGAGATAACTTTGGATAATAATAATTATAACTATATAAACAAAATTCTGTATTTTACGGTAAAATATTTTTCATCAAAACATGCCAATAATTTAATTTTTGTGGGTATATTCCAAATGCAAAAAAGAAAACTGTGGACATAATAATGAACCTTCTGGTTCCTTAAGAGCAAGAAATTTTTGGTCCAGGTGACTATCAACTTTTCAAAAGCGACACTACAAGATGAAGTTAGTTACAGAACATCTATTAAGAAACCCATGTTCAATAATTTCAAGAGAGAGATTGTATTAGAATTATATGATACATTTTGCACATTAACTTTTTTAATCCTCTTTTGCTGTTTAGAAGGTGTGGAACTGAAAATTCAGTTGATGCACAATGACAGGGGATCTGGTTGCT
Source organism: Zootermopsis nevadensis (assembly GCF_000696155.1). The sequence continues at coordinate 125,009 of NW_019060373.1, read as the reverse complement.
TTCTGGGACATCCCACTCAGCGATGGCATTCATCACATTGAATTTGAACATGGAACAACATCAGGCAAGAGAATAATTAGAGTTGATGGCAAGGTATTTAATTTAAAACTGTAATTAAATATTAAATTTTGGTACCAAATATTATAGAAGTGTATAGGACTCCATCCATATTCATGAGGTCTGTGGTTAAAATCTGAAGCACATACAAATGCAAATCATACACATTACCATTCAGTCACATGGTTAATTAACTGAGGGCTGTTACTCAAGCATGGTTTGCCTCATAGGAAGTGTTGCACCGTGATTGGATGTTCAAGCTGGTTGGGGATGAAGCATTCAATGTTGGCAGTGCCTGCTGTCTTATCAAGGTTGAGCCTGTTGGAGGCTTCTCGTACTCATATTCCCTCGAGGTGAATGGAGAGAGCTATCAGAGATTTTCTGAGATACAAAGCAAGGCAATAAATACCTGGATTGTTCATATCAGAAATGAGACGTTTCGAGTTGTTCTGGGTGAGTGTATTGCATGTTACGACGTATGATACCTAACAACAGATTCATCAACATTCTTTACATATTTGCTGAAAATTAAGTATGTTGTATACACACGTTATCTGATCATCTGCTTCAAACTGTTCAATCATGTTTTATTACAACAACATATTTTAACCACTGCATTCCTGAGTATGCATTTGCAACAGTTAGATAATCGGCGATTTCAGCATAATTGATGCTACTGAATGGAGACACAATCAAGATGAATCATGTATGGCTGAGATTTTAATGCTGAAAATAATGCTATTTAGATACCAGAATCACTCTTCCTGCTTCTGGTTTGTTTGATAACTAGTAAATTACCCATCGAGAATGAGAGAAAAATCTGAAATATTACACTTACAACCATAAATATTATTCCACATGGCCCAAAACCAGCCAAAACTTATTATACAGGCAGGCAGACACATGTGACTGCCTCAGATTTGAAACTAGCCAGATCTAATACATATTTTTCTGCATGCTTTCCCCATCTTTCACCTTTGACAGAGGTGGAAACTTCCATCATTTAATAAATGTTTTTTGATAACAGCCCATTACTGGGCCCTACCTCCAGCCAGTTCATTCCATTCCATATATTCACACCAACTTTTTAAGATCTATTTTAATAGTATCCTCCCATTATGAACCTCTCTTCATGTACTTGTCTCCATCCTCCTGTTACTTCATTTCTCATAGGTCAAAATATTTTCCTCAGCACTTTGTGCTCATTCACCCTCCGGCCATTTGCTGTGTGAAAGACCAATGTTTACACCCATATATAACCACAGGTAAAATTATACTTATTTATATAGTAATGTACATGTTTTTAAATAGGAGTTAGAAAGATAAAACATTCTTAGGTAAATGGTAGTAAGCATTCCCCAAATGTCATCTGGTTTTAACTTCCTAGTGTTTTATGCTTACTAATTACTTACTGTTCCTTTGAAAGGGTTACAAAGTTCAAATATCTAGGAACAACAATAACAAATGAAAATGACACTAATGAGGAAGTTAGGAGGAGACTAAATTCCGGAAATGCTTGCTACTTCTCAGTTCAAAATATTTTGTCTTTCAGTCTGATTTCTAGGAACCTGAAAATTAAAATATACAAAACAATAATCTTGCCTGTTGTTTTGTATGGGTGCGAAACATGGTCTCTCACTCAGAGGGAGGAACACAGATTGCAGGTGTTTGAGAACAGGGTGTTGAGAAGGATATTTGGGCCTAGGAGAGAAGACGAAGGGGCGTGGAGAAAACTGCGTAATGAGGAGCTTAAAAATCTGTACTCCTCCCCCAATATTGTCAGGGTGATTAAGTCGAGAAGAATGAGATGGGCTCGGCATGTAGCGCGCATGGATGGGACAAGAGGTGTGCACCTTGTATTGGTTGGGAAGCCTGAGGGGAAGAGCGCTGGGGAGACCTAGACGTAGATGGGAGGATAATCTCAGGTGGGATCTATGGGAGATAGGAGTTGAAGGAGACTGAATTTTGTTGGCCCAGGACAGGGTCCGATGGACGGCTTTGGTTAATCCGGTAATGAACCTTCGGGTTTGGTAAGCTATCTAGTTAGTTAGTTAATTACTTACTGTTCTGATTTCAGAGAAAGACACACTAGATGTGTGGGTCAATGGGGAAAAGCTTCAAGTAATGGTGAGTGTACAAGCCAATCATGACATCTTCCTTGATAAGAAAGTAGCCCAAAATGTTCTGTCCATTTTCCCACGACTCTCCAAGAGTGGTTAGCGTGCTGTCAGTAACAATTTGCTTTACATGTATCCTACAACATACTATAAAGGTACTGAGCATAAATGTTTATAATGTTCCTGTCTCACCACAGGGGGAATTTGTGGAGGATGGAACTGAGACACACTTCGCACTGGGGGACATGCCTGCATACATAAAGGCAGTGACAAGTGGAAAGCGTCGTGAAGGCATCATTCACAGTCTCATTGTGAACAACACTGTGATACCTGAGGCAAATGAGTGATAAAACATTAACTTGAATGGTCCCTCTTTTTGCTCTTTCCTTCACTTCACTTGCACTCCTCATTACTGAACCATCCATCTAACCTAAGTTCTATCAGAAATCTAACAGACCTTTTCTTGTAGGATTTAAGATTTTCACAGCAGTTAGTCTGAAGATCGCTCTCTTCTGGTGTATTGTTCACTGTATTTCTTTGAAAGAATTCCAAATCTTTGGCATATCCTAAATTACCAAGTTACAGACTTTCAACTGACTTTCATTTACCCAGAGTCATTGCAACATCACGTTTGCTGTTGCTTTAAATGCTATTGCCTCTTGATGTGGGTTTCCATCACTGTATAGCAACCAGCGTCCTCACACCACATTTTTCAGTTAATTTCAGAATACATCTGTTTCCATGCATTTAATCTTATACCATACCAAACTGAACTTGCCTCATTATATATTTCTAACCCTATATTCCACGTTGTCTAAAAACGTCTAAGTCACATTCCTATTTGCTGCGAGACCAATTCATTAATTTTTTGTAACTGAAATTTCAAATGAATGAGACTTCACACTGTTATCCCGAAGTTTTAATGTATTTTTGTACCTCATATAATATTTACCAATCGTATTTAAGGGAAATTTATGAGTTATGTGTTTCCAAGAGGGAATTTAAAATTTCAGTACACGTTAGACTTCATAAAGTTTACTTACTGCAGTTTTCACTTCAAACCTCGCAAACTGGTTAGAAGTCTCTTCCGTCATATACCAGGTTTCTGCAAGTCTTGTGTTCCACAGAATTTGAGGTACCAAGTCCACGACTCGGACAATGTGATCACAATCCCGTCCATGGATTATTCTAAAAAGCATCGCTATGCGCAATCCTACACCCTACCACCCTTACCTCGGCCTTGCAACTACAGTACGACACACTGTAATACAGAGTGATTAAAATAAAATATAATGCAAAGCATTTTGCTCGTGGATTATGTTTAATGTTATGTGTAGTATTGTTCCATGATCACTTGACTTGTTCTTATCAGGTATGGATGCCGATATCCAAAATGCTCTTGCAATTTGGATTGGTTCGGAACATGAAATTTACGAACCATTCTTATCCTACTGGTTAACCCATCAGCTTCTTATGGAGTGTGGCATATGGATCAGCCATTCCACAGTGATTTACGACTTCAAAGAAACTTCTGATCTCATCTACCTAGTACATGCCTGTCTGAATGCAGTCTGTAAATTTTCCAGGTCTGCTCTGTTCTTATGTTCCCATTAACTATATTAGTATTGACTTCAAAACCCTGAAGGCATGGACAGAAATTAACAAGTCAAGCGGAAAATTTCTTCACTGTTACTTCAGCCACAGTGTCATATTAAACTCCAGCATATTTAAATTTGGAGAGGCCATCAAGTACAACAAACAATGTATTCAGTTCCTCTGTTCATGGGAACAACCAGTATTAGGAACACATGTCCCAATATAAGAAACTGTCATTCTCTTTTTTGGTTATAATTTAAAAACGTATTCTGCATATGAATATCATTACAAACATGAGGATGAGTCACATGTCGTTTGTTACCTCTAAATTTGTATTTTACGTGATGAATTAGTACAACCATATAGGATTTGAAACTTTCGCGGCGAGTACAATCAATAAAATCTTTTCGGGCAATCAGCCACGTTAACTGGGTAAGTAATAAACCGACGTTTCGGGAACAAACTCTGTCCCCATCTTCAGGGTTCTGATGTGACCGGATCCTCGGAAGTCGCCTGTCGGTTTATTACGGTAACCAGTTAACGTGGCTGATTACCCGAAAAGATTTTATTGATAGTACAACCATGTTCAACCCCCCCCCCCCCCCCCCCACATGAAAGTTAGCTCACTGTTGCTCTCAGGTCTTCAATTATTAATGCACGTATGCATGCATTTTTTCATAACTTCCATCTCTATTCTCTAGTGCACTAGCGCTGTTATGAGTCTTTGACAAATTGATACTTAAAATTAAAAAAAAATGCGGGTTCGAAGACCCGTGTCCCTGTCTTTAGACAAAAAGATACCTACTCTATGGGGCCTATTACATACAGCTGTCTTCCATCGACGAAGACTGAATTATCTCATGGGCCCACAGTCTTCACAACTGGAAGACAAACTTCATTTAACAGGCTCTATAGAACATGTACACTCCTTCCTGAGGACGGTGACAGTCTCAGAATCGTAGTACATTTTTTAGGTTTTTTTATAATCCGTAAAAAGACAATTTTATGTTCTTTCATTCAATTAAGATGGATCCTTACCTTGTTAAGCGCTGTCGGATTGAAACGAATGCCCGTGCCATAGCAGAGTACAGGTTAGAATAGAAAAGACAACATGGCAAGCAGACTAGTTCCAGGGAAGGGATACATACATATAGACCTATTAAAAACATTTGACTTTACCGTTATCATCGTATAGTCGTATGGCGCAATTAAGCGTAATGTCATTTGAAATGGAATACATCAAATTGTCTCAAAATTCTTTATCGCCAAGAAGGCAACTTCCTGTCGCCCACACTTCCTTCGATCATGGACAGGGCTTTTCTTTCCACAGATGTTACGTTAAGCTCATGTTACCTGATAACGACTTCCTCATTATAATGGTAACAAATTCAAGACTGTTGTATGATGACCTCCATAACCTCTCATGAGGCTTATCTTGCCCTGTGTGAGGTGTCTACACTCTACAGAAGCGGGAGATGATCGTCTTCGTTAGTGAATGATTCATCTCTTACAGTTAACAAATGTTTTGTACGGCCGTGTTGTCCACTTTCAGTCTTTTGTATGGATATATTCGTGCGACAGAGCATCCATATGTTTAATTCAACAACGCTGCCAGTAGCTCAGACCACATCATGTCAAATGGTACGATAATTTATGAATGAAGAATTGGAAAATATGTGGAAAGAAGCGGCCATGGCCTAATTTAATGCAATATCCCGACATTTATCTGGAAGGGCTGAGGGAAACCACGAAAATCCTCAGTCAGAACAATCAGTCTCCGGATCGAGATTTGGCCCCGGGACCTCTTGAATACGAAACAGCAGTGCTAACGACAGTCTCTGCTGATAACATTTATATTGTTGAATGTAACGTAATGTATTGAAAGTTGGTATCAATATCATTCCATTTGAAACAAACCAAACAATGAGAAACTGGATGGAAGTTGTGTGATTATCAATTTATGGTACTTCTTAGACTCGCTATACAGATCGAAGCATTTGGGTGAAAAGGAAATGCGACAAATTCTTCAAGAACCTCATAATTCAAACAATTTAGCATAAGTACGTTGAAAATAATGAGCTGTTGTTGGGTCGGTTCCTGGCACAGGGTCTTGTTTTGCACTCAGACGGTCGGGCGTCATACGCCAACACAAGAAAATGGTCCAGAAACAAAAGGTCATCTTACTATCACAGTTATTTGTTTGGAATAATGTGTTAGATTATAATTAGAGCAGCTGCGCTCAAAAGTTCGCCAATATCCTGCCTGTTAAGAAACTTCTCACAAATTTGCCATAAAGATTTCCTAGTCAACTGAAAATATGAGTAAAACAATGCACCAATCACATGGCGTTATTTTGTCTATGGCGTCATCCTAATCTGATTGCTATCGGCTACCGTTGCGGCAATTCTATGCACTTACTGCTGCGTTGGTAGTGCATTTCGGCGTGAAGCTAGAGGCTGTGACGATTGAGTTAAGTATTAGCGCGTCAGAGTGGGAGATTTAATTGGTTTTTATAAATACAATCGTATATTGTGTTTCGCTTTTACTTAACATTGCGAGCAGTTTCTTTATTTTCTATGTGTTTTGGTAATATAATTAATTAGTCTGAAATAATATACGTAATAATCTTCATATACCAATGGAAAACAGATGCAGAATTTGTGGCTTTATGGACCCAGGTTTTGAAAGTTGTGACGATTTCAGTAATAATCATTATCCGCGTGAATTTAGAGGTACTTTGGAAGGCAGATCAAATTTGAATACAGTTTATCCCGTTCAACGCCAGGAGCGAAATCCAAACCACTTCTCGTGGTGCAAAAATATAGAAGCTGTGTATCCAGATTGGCTGCGTGAAGAATTGAAGAGACTCTTCCCTGCAGACTGTAACCCAGATCCAACGTCTTCATTCGACACTCCAGGTAAGGTTTTTGCCTGAGTTCCAGGGTTCTTGGGAATTAATTTTAATGGACAAGGACGGTGAGACTAAATTGAAAAACCTCGTAATAATTGGAGGAGGGGAAATTCTTGTAACGGCATTTTGTAGTGATATATTACAATTTTGACGGACATGCGTCGCTTTGTATTAGTGCATTCCATTAGATGCCACTATCAAGTGAAACAAAATAACGTGGCGGAACAAAGTATATGCATTGTTGGGACACTTTATAGTTTGTTCAAGTCTGGTAGCAAAATGCTAAAGGTTCGGCATCGTTAATGTCAAAGCCTGCCATTGGACACAATCTTTCTCCAATTCCAGCCACCACCCATACCCACAAAATGCTTTTCTAAGATCCGTTTTAACGTTATTCGCTCATTTCCATATCGGTTTTCAAATAGGCTAACCTCGCCAAAACATTTTATGAGTCACATGTTCGCTTTTTGCTTGAGAAGAGAAAAACCGAGTTTATCCAGACTTGAATGCTTGTTCTTTGAGACCAGGAAGAGAACACAGGACGATCAAAACTCTGGAGAAAATGTCCTGGGTTTGAGTCCCGGTGAGGGCGTTTCCTGTAGCTCCGAAATTAAGCACGCTAGAAGAATGGCGTCGAGACGAAGACCAAGTTATTTGCTACAGAACCGAGAAAAACTCTCCAGGGTTCGAGTCTCAGTGAAGATGTTGGTTTTATGAATAATGTTTTCTATGATATTCAATGCTACGCCTGTGATAAATTTTCCGACAAAAATGATTGATAACGAATACAAGCATTTGTCGAATTTTTCCCGCACTAACACTGTGGAAATTCTACTAGTACGAATATAACTATAAGACGTAACATTTAAAGATTGGAAACGGTAGTTCTGTCGTTAAAATATTAAGTAAGTAAAATTCAAGTTTGATAATAGTTCTCCTTTTATTACATTTCGGAAGAGTTGCCTCAGTTGCGAGATTCACAACGTAGCAGTCTTTTTTTTTTGCATCGGGACACAGCAAGCTACACATCTGCGAAGTTGCTTTTCCTAATTGTCAAAGATAGAAGTATCACTCAAACACCTAGACCGCAATATGACTTGCGAAATCTCGAGAAAGGTTTACCAACAGAACGTTAGCAGATCAACGTTACGTTCGATGCTGAATCGCTGACGCCCAGACATTCTCCCTCATACCATTCTTTTGATGTCTGACTTCAGCCATGAATGACCCATGTCATTGCCATATTCCATTACGAAATTGTCATTAATAAGAGCAGTATCAGAAGTAACTTCTTCGTGCTGGATATTTCATAACTGTGCGTTTCAAAGTACATCGTGAATAAATCAGTGCTCGAATATTTCATCTCTAAAATGACAGAGCGATTCGAGATTAAATTTGGCATTAAGTAGGCGCATTAAAAGGTATATTGGAGAGCTTAATAATGCTGGTCCACATTTGTTCAGATCTGTATGCAATGTTCCCATGCTGTTTGTGATTACCTTCAGAACAATTGAGTATGGTAAGACCAGAGCGGAATGCAACGTCATGAAGAATGCATTTGGAATACATTTGTGTGCATCAGAGTTCTAAATACAGATTTAGAGGCCCCCCTGTATATAGTGAAGATATTGTGGAAAAATCATTGGACAGGTAAAGGGCCCATTCATTGAATTTATTAGCTACTTTTACATTAGTTTGTTCTTCAATTCAGGTACAAATTCAGTGCAATTTCTGATGATACTTTTTGATAGTTCAGAATAATTTATTTTACCAGGATACCATGATTAATACTTCTTATATTCAGGAAGCATATGGATCTAACTTTGGCCATGAATCTTGATATTCTGGCTCAGGTGTTTTGTGGGTTTCTGCAGTCCACCAGGTAAAAGCTACGGCTGCTTCCTTCCACATCCTTCACAGTTACAATGTTATATGGTGCATTTCTGAAGTATATTCCAACATTCAGTCTGCAGGCGCTGTCCACTCTGGTTCTGGGTTTCTTTATCTGGGGGTAAAAAGGCCAGATCATAAAGCTGACCACTCACATCCATCTTGCACTGTGGTCAATAATATGCCTTCATGTCATGGTACTTCGGCACAGACAGTTCATGTTTATTGTGCCATTTTCCTGATTGCTTCATCTTGCCAAAACCTTATTTTTATTACTAAATTCCCAAAGATTTTGGGCCCACCTCATTGGCTCTGTTTATGTACTGTTTCATACTATTTAACAGGCCCATCTTCAAGGTCCCCCAATGATTCGCCAAATCTGCTGGATATGAAAAATTTCCCGCTGAACCAGCCCCATGATGCCAGTGACTGCAGTGTCCAGCGGAGTCCCACAAGGTAAGCCATGCACATATTTTTAGAATTATATAACCAACTCGATTAGGTGAGACAAACATACATGGGAAAATGTGAAATGCATACAGAAATTTAGCCAGGAAAGGAATGGACTACTACTGGAGGATAATATTAAAATCCATCTTCAGTAAATAGGGCCGGATGGATTCAGCTGGCTCAGGGCAGCATCCAGTAGGTATGTTCTTCAGAACACACTAATGAACATTTAGGTTTAATAACAGGTGTGCAATTTTATTAACAACTGAGCGATTATCAGCTTCTCAAGAAGGACTTTGTTACATCGACCTTGTTGGAATTACTATCATGGGAGCCTACAGCTGTGCTCTTAATTTTTGTTACTTTTTGATTAATATTTGCTCTGCTGATGAATTTGGAATTTGGACTAATGGAAACACATTGAGAGGTAACTGGTTTTGGTTATAGATAAAAATCTGTGAAATGGCTTTATATTGTAATACAGACTATTTGGATAATTTTATAAGTATATATTCACAGTTGTGTTATACTTACCAAACCGAAGAAAATATGAAAGATGAGGTTAAACATTGTGATTCATTCAGAATCAGGATCTTGACTACAGAGCCTCATGACCTACCTAATTTTGAATACAATGATTTGCTCAGCTAATAAACTTTCTCACTCAACACTTCTTAAAACACTAATAGTTGCTCAGCTAGTTAATTTCCCCACCTTTTGTGGAATTAAAAGGATTAGTATTGGAATGTTCAGCACATTCAACCCTGGGACCTTATTCACAGCCAGATAATTCTAACACCTTATTAAATAAATATCCAACTCACTAATATGTATCTGTGAAGTAAAGTAAAAAATGTGAAGGTTTTGATGGATATGAAAAGACGGGCTGGATGTCATACTTTGTAGTTTTACTCAGAGCTAAATGACAGACCTCGTCACCACATGACATTCAGCCTAGTTATTGGCAGTGGCCTGGTATGTAACATTTTTAACAAATAAGTGTAAAGTTAGTTGTTTATAAATCTTGACAGTTACCCATTAAGTAATTATAATAGCACAAAAATGTAAGGCACCAAGAATTAAAGTGAGCACATTGTTTTCATTTATCTGTAAAAGTATATTAAAAATAAAACTGGTTCTTCACGTAACCAGTATAAAATACTAATTTGACCCAGATTCAAATTTAAGTTGTGAGAATATGAATATGAGCCATGATAGCTCAGTCAGTATAGTGACTAGCTACGGGCTGGATGACCGGGGTTCGATTCCCGACGGGGGCTGAGGATTTTTCCTCTAGCCTCTGCATCCAGACCAGCTCTGGGGCCCACCCAGCCTCCTCTACAATGGGTACCGGGATCCTTTCCCGGGGGTAAAACCGGCCGGGGGATGATGCCGACCACTCACCCCCATTTAGTGCCGAGGTCAAGAAAGAGAGGAGCTATACCTCCACTCACCCCAAGCGCCTGTATGGCACGTAGCGGGACAAACTTTACTTTTAGAATATGAATGCTTTTATATTAATTATGTGTAGTATAGTAACCATCACCAAACTGATGCTTCTAAGGTCACAGCAGTATTGTTCACTGTTGAAACATGTACAGTGGATCCCAATTGAGTGCAGGCAGCTCATAACTTGCATCACAGCAAAGCTTGTAATGCTATACTGTTGACTTAAGAGTTGTGCAGTGTGAGGGAGGTAAAGTCCTCCTGACTTTGAAGCATGCAGTTTGGTGACGGTTACTATAGCAGTGCTCCGCAACCTTTTTTTACCTCTAGCACACACTGATTTCTCACACATGACATAAAGGCACACCACAACATGTTGCCTGAAGAAATGGGGGTACAAAACTATACACGGTCATAAATATGTATCAATGTATAAACAGTTGCTCAAAGAGAATGCAGGCATATAGAAACAAAATATGTTGAATAAAACTGTTGATGCCTTTTTCTAATTATAACTCATTAATATGCATTTTCTTATAAACAATTCATGGCACACCAGTTGTATAACACTGTACTTATAGAATGCAATTAACTGGGGCATATCTAACTGGGAATGACCCAATGTATCAGTGGTACCAATACAACAAACACCAACCTCCACCTGCTACTGGTTCCTTTGTGTTTCACATTTATCGAGAACCCATAAAACACAAAATTTGATAAACAGCCAAAAAAAAAAAAAAAAAAAAAAATACTGGCAAGGCAACACCATACTGTATTTTCTAGTGAATAAGACATTCCCTTGTATAAGCTGTGCCCCCAAAATCAAAGCAGTTTTAAGGTATAACACTAAGAGTAAGAGCAATTGATTTATCTAACCTTTTAAAAACATTATTCAATTGTAAAAATCATCAATTTGCCAAAATTATGTTGACTGTTGAACATTGCTTCTTGATGGGGGAGGGACTTGGAGAAACAAATTTGTATGGAAATTAATAGACTGTGCCCAATTCAGAATGCATCTGCACTGGCAAGAATGGCAACCGTGACTATGGGGCATATTTCGAAGGTAAAAATGTGGGTATTATAAACATGAAAATATGGTACATCATTTGTTTCCATGCTTGACAATGGAAGTGTTAAATGCAGAGATGACTAACATAAGTGATGTCTGTAACAATATTTATGGGATGTTTCAGCCAGGAGAATCCTCATGCACAGGCTACTTTTATGTACTTACAACCGCAAACAACTTCAGGCTTTGTAAGGAACAACTGGTCTCTGCCGCAGAACGCCCCTAACAGTGCACAGTCACACACAGACAATGAAATACCTGGAAAGGCTCCTTCAAACACAAGAAAATATTCTAACAGCAAAGTAACGTGCAGTATCTCATACAGTGAAATCATGTCATGCACAAAGATGGACACCACAGAAATGTCTTCAAGTTTGGAAGCTTCTGAGAGCACATCATCACATTCACATAGTCATATAATTTCCACATCAAACACTTCAAGCATTACTAACGTGGGGAATGAGTGGAACCAGGCCAAACCTTTCGGCAAGAAAAGGCAGATGAAGAAACTGTCATCACCTGAATCACATGCTTCTGCCACTGGTAGCTGTAGTGATAATGCTCATTATACCAGGTCCAAAGAACATAGCAAAGAGACAGTCATTGAATCTGGGACTTCAGTTTCACACTCTAGTGCAACAGGTAAGCACATAGCTCTCGTAAACACATTAAATAACCTTTAGGTTATCAGCTTATCAAAAACATGTCTGCTCTAAGTAGTTAGTTACAGACTGGAGGTTTTTGTGGAAAAGGTGCAGAGCATGTTTAAGGGAGAGGAAGTGGCAGAAAGTTTGAGAAAATTTCAGTATGAGAATCTCCATAATTTGTACAGTAATTGAATTTGCATAGTTCACACATTTCTGCAAAAAACAGCACAAAAGAACTGATATTCCATAAAAGAGCTGAATTTCTACATAATAAGCAATTACAGACTTTTATGTTTGTGACATTTTAAGAGAAACTATCCATCAGTGCCACGCTGTTGTCCATTACGTTGCCTGTTCTGATCCTGTACCCACATTAAAGTTACAACTAAAATTACATGGTACCTATTCTTTACCACCTTTAAATAAAAAAATATGTAAACAAAAAAGTGACTTTCACCAAATATTAGGACACTCAAAATCAATAAGTATAAGGTGGGTGGGGGGCATGTAGCATATATGAGACATGAGAAATGCTTTAAAATTTTGGTCAGAGAACCCAAAGAGAAGCAAGCCACTTGGAAAACACAAGCCTCTGTGGGAGGATAATATTAAAAGTGGATCTTAAAGAGAAGGGGCAGGAGTGTATGAATTGAATTTACCTAATCCAGAATATAAATTGTTGATGGGAATTTTTGAACACAGTAATGCACCTTAGGGTTTCAGAAAGGGGACGTAATTTCTTAATACATGCAAGTGTTAGTTTCTCAAGAAGGACTCTGGTCCATGAAGTAAATTAGTTACATTTCAGTAATATAATTAATCAGATTTTATTCAGTTCTTTTAGTACTGTAGGAGGTGCGATCGGAAAGTTTCAAGACT
>NW_019060373.1:97079-110697 GCF_000696155.1 Zootermopsis nevadensis | reverse complement strand
TCGAAGATGGTTGTCCAGAACGCTCGTCATCATCGACAGAAGTTCGGCCGTTTTTAAAACGTGAATGCCACACAAAAGTTTGCGGACTCCCCAAATGCTTGCTTTAGCATTTCATAGGTTTCCGTAGCCGTTTTGGCGAGGCTTTGGCCAAATTTGATGCACACGCCATTCCGAAATCGCAGGAGGGTCGGGGTAATGACCTACCAAAACGCCCGTAACTAAGAAACAAATGCTAATTCGATGATGCCGGCTGGGCCACTGATTCACTATGAATGTAGGCCGCACCCCCTAGCGGCAGAAGCTCGTACTACATCCGGTTCGCCCTCTATTGACACAGTCTTGAAACTTTCCGATCGCACCTCGTATTTCCTTGATTTAAGAATTTTTTTTTCAGATTTAACAAATTTCTGAAATGGGGCTGCAGCTAACATTTGATGGCATGTAAGAATTGATACAGTACCTTTTTTCCTGAAAACATTACTAAATCAAGGATGCATTCAACAATTGATGGTATTTTAAAATTGAGGAAATACAGTATTTTACTTTTATCAGTACCATTGATTTTAAAAAGGTGCTTCATTGTCATAGGTTAGAAATACTTCTGTAGTTGACTTGCCTCAAAATATTGGGTTTGTGACAAGCAGTAAGTTTGTGCTGATGCCTGCAGGACGAAGACAACGGTGTTCCTTCTGTGCCAAAAATGGGGAGACAGAAGCAATGGCAAGAAGCCATACACTGTTCAGTTCAAACACCAAAGTAGTGCAGTGTCCCATCCTACGTGCATATCGCTGCGAGGCCTGCAATGCTACAGGCGACTTTGCTCACACTCGTTCGTACTGTCCTCGCATCCGCATGCTCGAGGGGAATGTACGGTCTGCCACACTTGCCCTGAAGTCCACTCGAAGACAAGCCGATGGTATGGAGCGTAGCACTAAAGTTGGAAGAAGTAAACCCAAAACTGACATCTAGGTTTTAGACAAGGCTGCATCTTTAAACCCATGTTGTGGACTATATCTTCCTCGAAGTGTTCACAATATCATGACAGGTACGGGAGTAGAAATCTTTCTTTTGTTTTAAGTCAGTGACAGTGAGTTTGAGTTACATTTCTGAATGGAAGTTATTTTAAACTTTGACAAAAAAGTATTAACAGGCAGGAATTAATCTGTTTATGATACAAAATGTATAGTTTAGTATCATACTTGTTCCTGTTTTCATGGGATGCCTCATCTTAGCTTTGTTGTTTATGATATGGGGACAGCCAGCATTGGATGAATAACCTCAACCATATACTCCATCATAAACTTCACTAAAAAAATATGTTCTGGTTAATTATGTGTAGCTGCCATCTGCAGTGCACATTCAGACTTACTTTCTTATCCAAAGTCCTTATAATTAATTGTACAAGTTAAGAACATGCTGAGAAACATCAGTGCTGTTTAGCATTTTGATTTCACAAAGAACACGACTGGTTTGAATAATCTCTGCTTGTTTGTGCAAGTGACCCACAAAGATTGTGAGCTTCAGGGACTCATTTTTGTTATATGAATCATAACAGCTTTACAGTGCATGAGGAACGGTGCTACAGGATTTGAACCTGTTACATTAGTTTTGCAATGTGCAAAGAGAACTGAAGAATCAGTTAACACACCTTAAATGCCAAGTGGGTGGTTAACGTTTTTCAAAATCACAATGCCAGTTTCATAACATGACAAAACAACTGAAGTGCACTAAATATGAAAGTTTTTTAGCATCCTTTACAGTTACAGAAATTTGTTTCTGAAAAATAATTGAGAGGTGTGAATTTAATTTTTGATTTATATTTCCTTCATAATAGATATGGTAATGTTTATTATCAGTCGTATTTGATAGCTGGAATTCTTTATTTTTAATTTTCCAGATTGTTCCATGTGCTTAAGTTTTAACACTCTTTGTTTGTGTTCAGATAATTATTACTTGACAAGTGTTTGCTCATATTCATGTATTCCAATTTTATTGTAGCTGATTGTGTAACGATTTTTTTATAATTTTTATTTTCATGTTTTATGTTTACTTTTTTAATATTATTGACTAAGGTGAAATTATTTGAAATTTTGTTTAATATTTCACAGAATGTAATTTGGTAGAGTGAAACTAATTTTTTGTGACTCAAGATGCTATAAATTTCATGATCATTTCATAACTGATGCTGAATCAAATTTATATCACATGTCTTGAAGTTTGATAGTTTTATACCATGTGACCAAAATTCAACAGATGATTGACTCAACTGACAACACCCAGAATAACCGATTTGTGTGGCTTCTTTTATGGATTTATGGGCATGATTTGCATGTGACCTATATTTGGACTAACTACAATGAAACCTTAGCACAGCTCAAGGCTTTTTATAGAGCATTTTTATATGTAGACTACAATCTCTTAAATATATTATATTGCCTAATATGGGATTCCACTTTTTTGTAGGTAGATAAACATTATATGCAGCCTTAGTGTATTTGATAAAAGTTGGGACAAACAAGAATGTTTTATACAGAGAGAGGTATAGTTATAACATTGTGAAATCATTTTCATTAAGTCTTGTCATGCTTTGTAATGTGTATTGCATATTGTGCACCTAAAAAATTGTATTAATACCACTATATTTTTATTCTTATTACATTTTTCCTTGGTAACAATATGTTTCATTGTCCTGGGACCAGTGCCACACACTTGACAGCTTAAACATTTCCCTTATTAACTCTGCCTGAAAATGTTTTCTCTCCACATGGAACTACTTTTCAGTAGCTATCTACTTCATCTTTATTCAACACAGTGCTTGTATATTATGCTGTCATTTGGCAGGTTTTTTTGCAAGTACTTGCGATTACAGATATGATATACACTGTGTAGTATTGGCTTATTATTTTCAAGTTGTTATTGGTTGTGGTGGTGGTGGTGTTTGACATTATTGAACACAAAAGTGACTTGATTTGGCTACATTAGTTTTTGGCACCACATTTAGAGAAATACTAGTAAGGCATTGTGACTAATGGAACGGATTAAAAAAGTTCAAATTACAGATTGGGGAATATATGGCTTTCATAATTTTTAATTAAACAGTGATGCTACACAAGCTATATAGTTGATACAGGAGTTAAATAACCAATACTAGAACAATTAAAATATGCAACCTCATGTTCAGTAAGTTCTACTTGCATTATCACTGGAATCTATTAGAAGAATACTATAAAGATCTTTCCATTGGAGATACATTTTTTGTTCTTCTGAAGCACTTCTTTACAGTGTTTCTTGAAAGAAAACCAATTATTCTTTGATCTAAAAATCAGAATTCATAATTATCTGAAAAATATTTAACATTCTTAATGGCACTTCCAAGGTTATACTTTGAAGACCTCTGCCCTTGGTAACATGGTAACCTACCGTAAGAAACAGAACAAAAGATCAAACAACTTCAAAAGTAAAGGAAAAAAATTATGGTGTGATCAGCATAGTTCACATCTTCATTCCAAAATGAAGTTTCACATCTAAAAGAGCAAGAACTGAACCCAGATATTCCTTACACAAATGGAAAAAATATAACTAAACACCTCTGCAGAAACATGCGACTCTGACCATGCCAAATTCAAAGTAACGGAAAAATAAAGCTAACCTGCTACAAGCCATGTAGGTTCTGAGGAGGAGAGGTGGTGTCAACCACTGCACTAGATGGGGGGTGAGTGGTCTGTGTCATGCCCCGGCTGCCCTTTACCCCTGGGGAAGGGACCCCTGGCACCCACTGCACAGGATGTTGGGTGGGCACAAGAGCAAGTCTGGACAACTCTGGTATGTGTAAATCAATACCATTATAACAGGCAAGACCAGTTCTTTATGTTCTGCTACTCATAATTTGGCTTATGGCATAAACTGAATGATTATGTCAACTTCAGTTAAAAATCAGGGGCTCTGCTGTTGAAGATAAACGGTATTCTGTAGCAACAGTTTCAGGGACTGAATTCTATCTTTATAAAAAAAAAGTCAATAGTCTCATATTAAATTGGTAGTTCCAATATTTCCATAAACTGCTTCACTAAGCTCTGCATTGTGTGAATTATATTATACAGCTTGCATAACTGATAAATTATAAAAACTATAACATTTTCAAAATTTTATTTCATGTTACTTTAAAATAAGATATGGAAGCAACCTACAGAATGCAGTAATGGTGATAAGTAACCTCACTGTAGAAAACTAGTGGCTTTCTCCCTTCTTGCCAGCAACACGTTTGAACTCGCCCATGTTGGTGGTCGATATGGGCGAGCCAATGAAAGTGATATGATCAATGTGTGTTGTGTCATTGCCTTCTTGGTTGTCCTTAATGAACAACTGGATGTTCTGAACATTCTGAAACTTGACATAGCGCAGATTTACTGGCATTCCTTCAAGATCTTCTGGGGTCAGTCTAAAAAACAAAGGCAGGTACACTCAATCAGGACAAGCTGGTATTATGCTTAGAATCATCAGGGCAATGATTGATCATTGCCCTGATGATGCAAGCAGTAAGCACCTTTGAAATGTCATTCAGTATCTACCAGACTACATGATACAACATCCCAGAATACATTAATCTTTAATTGATGATTAAATCATAATTGTCAAATGAATTTCCAGTTGATGGAAGCCCTTCTTACCAAACACCAAATATATTTATTTGAAGTATATTGTGCAGTTTTCATTCAAATTTTTAGGTTAAAAATTAGGCTGCAACCTATATGCAGTGCAAAGTGTAACATAAATGTATATGAGTAAACTGTTGTACTAGGAACAACTCGATGCTGTAATCTGCATACTGAGGTAAATGCTAACACCATATCTAAAGTTTTGGTATTGCATCTGAATGTGTTTTTAGAAACATGCAGCAGAACATTATAATAATTTGATGAAACATCACAAAAAAAGTGATAAAATGTTGCTCTCATCTCTTGTATAGGCCTGTATGAGTCATTAGCAGTGTTATACTCAACATATGTTAGGGTTCTTATGGATGTCACAAGATAAGACTGGAAATATTACAAAACATTTTCAGGCAGAAGAGCTACTACAGATCTCCCAAATGTGAGCAGGCTTTGTTGCTGCTGAGCCACCTCAATGGAGAGGCTTTGTCCAGTAACAAGGAGAAGAAAGGGCTTCTTGTTTGGAACAAGCATGCCATACAAGTAGTATGTGATTATACAGATTCATATTGATTTGAATGGTCAGATGGCTTACAGCTTCATTAGACCCTTTTCCACTTGGTCTCTGCCCTGAATGATTTTGTGAGATTTCAGGATCTCACGGTAGCAAGTATGAAGACTGTCAAAAGCCATATTTTTAATATCTCAACATGGCTGTGGGCTGGGCAGCAATGAACTCTGGTTATAAGACAAAATTTATACTAACAATATGCCAGAGGGGGAAAAAAGAACCCTCATTTACTGAGACAGAAAACATTAGATTTTTAAATTACACAGATTTTGTAAGTTGACTATTCTTTTCAATGAAAAGAAATATGATATGGTTACATTTAACTTCCAGCCTAACATTCTTTCAGGTATAATTCATGCAGTGCTGTTTTGTTGTCAGCTAACTATACATCACAAAATATATTTGGAAACTGTCATTTGTGCTACTATTATAATTTCATTATACACAAACTGTTAAAAATAATTTTGTGATTCACCAGCTATGTACAACAGTTTAAAAATCTACTTCCCCATTCTTTGTGAGGATGAATGAAACATTTCATAGTTACATAACTATCTTCGAGATACATACTGAAGCTCCTGAACGGCTTGGTATGAGTCTGCCATATCAAAGTCAAGTGTTCGTGGCTGGTTTATGAATAATTTAATGGTCTTTGGACCTTTATCCTGTGGAGCCTTGATCTTCAGCGAGTGTACCTTCACTGCCTGCGTGAATGTGATGGATATTATGAGCTGAAATAACACACAACTTGTCTTACAAACATTCCTAATTTAAGTATCTGCATTAATAAAAATTACAGTTATTTAATAATGCTGTCTCAACTACTGAAGTTATGTAATGTTCAGACAAATATACAGTGAATTGGGATAAGATGTGTACAGGTTTTATAAATATGTAGATGAGAGAATACAGAAAGAAGAACTCTGAATATATGCTTCTACAAAATGGAATAGGTGCTTTTCTATTTTGGCATATTTAGCAACATCTATTTCTTGTATTAGCAAAGTTAAAGGACCTGAATTTTGTGATAGGATGAGATATTTGGTCAAGTTCGTTTAATTTATGACATGTTTGTTTTGAGACTAGTAGGCATAAATAAAACTAATGTTACCAGACACTAAATTATAGGTAAAATCGTGTGAAGGAGGAGGCTGTCACCATATTTACACCTGTTCCTGACAGATAAGGGTCCAAAAAATATATCAGTAATGTAAGGGAGCATTGTATGTTACGTCAGTTTTTAAACTGAGGTAAGTTTTGCACCAGACTAACTGGATACGATTTTAAAAATTATATTAATACTTCTAACTGCTCCTACCTATCAAACTTAAAGCACAAATCACACCTGTTCATCACAATCTGATTCTAGGTATCCACCATTGTTAGTCAAGCAATGAGCAAACGGGTGATCATCTGATTCATTCAAACACTCACACTGCTGCTTGTGGATGAATGTTGATAGATCCATCTGTAAAAACAATACTACAATATTAAATGGAATGATTAAAAGAGGGCAAAATAGTTTATTTCAGTGCAAAGAAAGAATATAAAATAAACAGAATATGTTCATTTGAACTCACATGACCCTGGACTGAACTCTCACCATCGTCTGAATCTTCACTACCATAATATTGCTGAATTTTGTTCTCCAAAGAAGTGGGATCGGCTCCTTGTACCCGATCCACTTTTGTCTTAAACAAAACAAGTAAATTCAGATTATCTTGAATCATGTAAAAAACAAAATAATCGTATTAAATCATTAACCATACTTTATTTCTGTAGAATATAAACGTTGGCATGGCAGTTACTCCTTGACTGGCAGCTGTCTCTTGACACTTATCAACATCAACTTTCAGGAAAACGGCGCGTGGATACTTTCTTGCCAATTGCTCAAACACAGGAGCAATCCTCTGGCAAGGGCCACACCTTGGAGCAAAAAGGATTAAATGTTTAATTCAATTACAGAGGGCTTGTAACCTCAAAATCAAGCACAATGTAAAAAAAAAACTCACCAGCTAGCAGTATAATCCACCACTACTAATTTAGTGCCGGAACAGGACATTTCTCCTTGGAAATGATTATCATCGTTGATTACACGAACACTACCCATTCTGGAAATATTAAATTGGTATTTTATTCAATGACTAATATAGAAACTGTAAATAACACCAATGATTTCCACGTATAGGAATGACTGGCACCATACGTTATGTCGATATTTCACAAAGAAGTGCAACTATCGATAAGATTTATGAAAATCGATTTCATGACTATCGAAGCATGTCACCATTCAAGAAATATGAAAATTCGAGTAATTATGCTGCCATCACGTGTTAGAATATGTAATTATTATAAAAAAAAAAGTAAAGAGGGAGAATTGAAACAGGCAGGTGTTCAAGAAAAATATGTGAACCGTTAAATTATATGTGGGAATACTCATTAAAACCCATATAACTCCACGATTCTTTACTAAACCGGTTACATTTTCCTTATTTTTAAAGAAATTAGTTATTTTAAGAGTCTGGCATGGAAAAGAACTTTCTGCAAAGGGAAGAAGAATTTCATAAATTAAATTCAGAACTGGAACAGAAAACAAAGGAACTGCTGAAAGAAGTAGAAGGGGTAAAGGTATGTATTTTTACTGAAGTGTAAATGTTCTGCTATACCAATGTCTCATTTTTCAAATATTAAACGTTAGACTTCTGTTTCAATTTCAGGAAATTCAGGAGAGATTGTCAAAGACTGAGATCTCCACATGTACCACTCTTCAGAATCCAGCAGGGTCCAGGCATGACTTTTCTCCTACTATATCTATTGAACTGAAATTATTGAGGACAAAAATTTGTAACAGACTGTAATATTTGTGTTGACAGTTTTAAAAGTTTGTCAGTGGTGTTTGCAGTGACACTGGATGATTCTAGGCAATAGTTGGATATCTTTCCAATTACATACAAATTCAAACCCACATACAGGTGGTCTTATCCTTATGTTATAAGAACCACATTCTGTGTGCATTTTAATTATATTAATTTCTGTAGTACTGAGCTTCTAATGTTTTCATTTATGCAGTGTTTATATGCCTGCTCATGGAGGAACTGGAGATGAAGTCCTTCCAGATGCCAGTTATGGAATGGGAAATGATGGCATCACCCGTTTCCTCAGGGCCAAGGTAAAGGGTCTACAAAATGAACTGGAAATACTGCAAGCTGCCTACAAGAAACGGGTGAGTCACTAATGCATATTGAATAAATTTGAACACATGGAAAAATGAAAGTTTAATACTTATAGATTTACTCTAGTTGCATAAGACACTTATTAGGAAATTAAATATTCTTATGTTATTTATTTATTAATTTATTTATAGTTTATTTAACAATGCTTTTTCTGTAACTCACACTATATAGCACTGAATGAGAGGATGATAGTTAATAATGAATTGGAAATGATGTGGAAGGAAGCAGTCATGGCCTAATTCAAGGTATTATCCTGGCATTTGCCTGTAGGGACTGAGAAAAACCACTAAAAACCTCAGTCACAATTGCCAGTCTCCAGGCCATGATTTAAACCCAGGACTTCGAGAATACAAAGCAGGAGTGCTAAGAATTTAACCATGGCATTCAGCAACAGTCTTATCAGAATCAGTACACTTATCAAGAAAATTTCTACTACAATAATCTTCCATTTTATTTAGTTGTTCATTTATTATTGATATGTTCATACTGATATATAATAGGGTGTGCCCATTTTATTTTAAACTGTAGATTTTAAATGCATTTCACCACAAATGGAAAGGCATGTACTTATATTCATGTAATATGTTTATGAGTGTTTGCCTAAAACAAACTAGACACATCAATCTAGTAAGAGATGTAAAAAATGTGTGACAGATAACATGAAAAATATATATTACTCTGTACCTGGCATTAGGCAGAACTCTAATCCAGTGCCTGCTGAATACATGTTTAATTTTATCAGTCTTTGTGTTGCTGATTGTATGCAGACAGAGGACTGGCGTAAGGTACAGGCAGAGATGAAGACTCTGGAAGAGGATCGGAACAAGTGGCAGCAACAGGCAGGGGTGCTCATAGATTCTCTAAAGCAGCAAGAAACGTTGGCTTCTAGCACTGTTTCCAAACACTCACAACAGGAGTCTGAGAACATATCCCTCAAGAAGGTATAAATAAGTTATGGGTCTAACGGGAAGTAACAAAATCCTTCATAAGTCCTTTATATTTTTCCCCTCAGTATTTAAGCAATAACTAGTTCTGAAACAGCCTACACAGTTCAGCTACCTGTATCAGTTTGTTCTCACCATGTACAACAAAAACAATACTTTGTTGTTGTGAAGTATTGTGCTTTATTTTTAAATATGACTCCTTGTTTCTTCAGATACTAAATTAGGGGCAAATGCATATCCTGTATTGAATTAAATATGGTAATTTGATAGCTGGAACAACTGAAAATAAGCAGCTGAAGAGAATGTTCAGACATACAAGATAAGTAAAAGGGAGTGATGAAAATTACTTACCAGGGAGTTTCAGTTTGTGCACTTTATCTGGAGTTTAAAAGCATAACTTGGGGACACTGAAGTGTATGGAGACTGAGGCTGACATGCTGAAAGCAAAAGTAGTGTACAAAATTTTGGATAGAAAATCCTATGGAAAAAGGTAACGTTTGAGACAGAGACATAGATGGGAAGGTAGTATGAAATCAATCTAAAGGAAATAGGATGTGCAGATTTGAACAGGAACTGATGATGATGATGATGATGACTTTCAGTTCCACAACATCAAAATTTCTGGAATGGCTGAATACTACTGATTGCTAAATATTCATACTGGAGTTAATTACTAGACGGACAATTTGAAGTTAAGAGTGACACAATTTTGGTCTTTTCTTGCAGGAACTGGAGTCCACCAAAAAAGAACTGCGGACAGCAGTGCAGACATTAAAGGCAAATGAGATGCGACTGAACCGTTCACTGGAAGAGCTAGAAAAATTGCGGACCATTGTACACAGTCATGAGCGTGATGATAAGGAGCTACGAGATCTTGCACGTAAGAAAGAAGATGAGGTGGCTGTGGTTATGAAGCGGCTTGAGAAACAGAAGTCAGAATTGCTACTTGGGTTCAAGAAACAGATGCAACTCATTGACAACCTCAAAAAGCAGAAAGTGAGTAATGTTATTACAGGAAAGTACTTAATCATGTGTCAGTGGGCTGATCACTCACTACTCATTAATGCACGCTTCAAAAGACCAAGAAACCTCCGGAAAAAGAAGGAGGCGGTGAAAACCCACAACTGGGTTGTAGAGCCAAGAAACAACAACAATTAACCATGTCTGGTTAAGACACATAAAATACCACAAATTATCAACTCATACCATTTTATAATATTGCATTTAAATTATATTCAGAGGAATAAAGAGGAATGTACACTATCACCGATTTATTCTAAGAAAGATGTGTCTGGATATATCTGATTACTTTGTCTACTCAAGTCATCCATACTAATGTAAAATTCTGTGATCTATTTTTGAGACTAAGGTTTTGAACACACGCAGAATCAAAGTTTGAAACATGTAGACCCCAGGGCTTTGATTGACAAGAATTAAATAAAAGCTTGATGCAGTTAGGACATTAGTTTATGTACAGATGTGTGGAAGATACTCTCCTGCTGGTAATACTTATGATGTGTTTCCCTGCAGGCTCACTTACAGGCAGCATGCAAGTTGCAGTTCAGTGAGGAGGAATTTCTGAAAATCCTTGACTGGAGTCCCTCCAGTGAGCAGCATTCAGAACATTAGAGGACTTTTACTGTTTCACAGTGAAAGAGATTTCATTTCTAAAAGACAATATTAATTTTACCTCCTTTCCTACAGACTGACATGGTTTTTGAACTATAAATTGTTTTATCCCAGCATGTGACGGGATGTTATGGGTCCACTAACATGTCTAGTTTAATTCATTTTTACACTTTAAGTATCTAATGAACAATGAATATTTAGTATAAATCACTGCTAGTGAGAAACAATCTTCAGAATAAGCAGAAAATAAAAATACAATAAAATATAATAAAGTGCTATTTTAAGATCACATGTAGCATGTATAAACTCGTTCACCTTCCTTTTGATTGGAATATTACAGGAAGTCTGTCAGACGCAAAATTAGGAAGGTCTCTCTTGAACAGTTCATTATATTTTGTAAACTTTTGTCACTGCAGAACCCTTGTCTCTTAGTAAAATCTAGACAGAACACCATGTGAAGAAATATGATAATTAGAAGGAAGAAACACATGGAGAACTGAAATGACATGAAATGAAAAATGGCAATGTTCATGTGGTACATGAAATAAAATCACAGAAATTATAGTTTCATATCTTTTCTGTGGCTTGTGTGAAATATGAGGATAATTGGTGCCAAGATGTCTGTAAAGTCTGGCAGCATCTCAGAACTGTCTGGTGGACTATATTTATATTAACAGTGCTATTAAATGAGAGGAAAATAAGGTATGTGACACTAAAGACACAGTAATTATAATGTGGTAAGCCTCATTTATCAATCACAACAAATTATGATCTAGCCTGATTGCTCTAAATGCTTTCATTTATGCTGCACTCACTCGATTTTAAAAATCTCTTTCAGCTTCTGATTTATCACAAATTAACACCATCCCTTACATAAATAAAAATTATAGCACTAAATTAACAAAAAACAGGAAGATATGCCAACTCAGAAAATGGAAACTGGACCAGTGGTGACAAAATTCAGTAAACTTATGTGATATTCCACACAGGATACATGTAAGGCTAACAGACTACTGTTGTACAGGATTTATCTATTATTCTAATTCTCCATTTAATTTGACATGAAGTACTGGCCAGTCAAGGTTAATATAAATACAATAGAGCATGCAGGTTGGATATATTTTGAAGCAAGTCACGGCTCCTTTATTCACTTCCCCGTGGATGTTTTCAGGCTGCACCCAGTGGTATTTACATTTAATTGCAATACCAAGAGGTAATGGGTTCAACTCTTGACCTGGAGAATGACTATACTGAGGGGATTTCATTTTCCTCAGTCTGTCAAGGTAAATGTCTCAACCAAAATTAGGCCACAACTTCCATTTCCTTTCCTATCCTTCAATGCTATATAGCTTCAGCTATTGACAGAATCACGAAATAAACCACAAGTAAAATGGACAAGAAGTGTCAATCTAATATCATTTTTCTGCAATTTTAAGAAATTTTATGTTGTCTTTGTCAAGGGGAGTGGGGCTATTTCACAGCTGTCCTAATAACATGTATTAAAAACATTTTCAGTATACAGTCAACACAGTTTAATGGAAAAACATATCTGTTGTAAGAAACTATTTCATTGTCCAGAAAATTTGCATTTATTACTTATGTGGTACCAGAAAGATGGTACTAATTATATACCATACGTGCATAATTTAAGAAAAGTAATTTCTGATCTGTTTAATAACTGGAAGCAAACAAATTGTGAGAAAATGCAGGAAATCTCCCACATACTGACAAATATAATGACTTTCTAGTGTTCTATAGTAATGCGAAAGTTTTAAATTATTACAATTCCTTTTAAAGAAATGAATCACTGACTTCCTGTTAACATGTGGCCAACCATCCATCCTGTTTTTTCGAGCATGTGCAGTATTTCTTTCTGTGCAGGTGAACACTAATAACAACATATACACATTTAGTGTTCACATTGAACATAACTGTTTTGAAGACGAGTTTCACACTACACCAGTAGGTCTTACACTTCATCATCTTGTACATCATATCTTTCTTGAAATACATACAAACCCTACCCTCTTCTACGTTTTAAGCATGTAATCTGTAATTATTTATTTAAACAAGTTCACCATTCAATTTCAAAATGAATGCATTGTATCAGACCTGCAAAATACAGAAAAATATGTCAAGAATAAAGCTGGAGATATAAAGGTGATAATTAACCACTTGCCTTACAAATTATTTTTCTGAATGTGAGGCTAATACAAGGCATTTCATTTTAGTTCAGTTTCGTGTTGTTTGAACATAATGAAATAATATAGGCGTCATTTTTTCAACACATTTTATAACACAAAATAAATCTGCATACAACAGCTTCACTACTATTCCAACTAATCTCTGGTTCTGCTTAGATGTTTCATGCTGTGTGGTAGACTGTAAGTACTCATTTCCACCCAGTCCTCGGATTATACAGTGTGTCCGTAAAATAATGGTGGGGTAACAAAGTCATAGTTTTGGAACAAAGCACGACAGGGATATGAAATAAACTTCAAAATAAAGAGAAACTCTCCAAGAATCTTTCCTGTTCAGTAATTTTGATATATGCTCCTTTAGTTGCCCTGCAGACATCAAGACGATATTCAA
>NW_019060373.1:75245-91604 GCF_000696155.1 Zootermopsis nevadensis | reverse complement strand
GTTATGACAAGATTCCAAACTGAGTGATGGCATGATTTCCTCAATACAATTTTCATCAATAAGCTGGTACACTAAGCAAACATCTGGGTATCCACTGAATGACATAAATCATATATAAATATGAGTATAAACGGAGTTTAAAACATGAGCCTATGAACTGCAAGATTTTTTAAACATGGTCTCAAATTTTGTAAGTATGGATTTTTTTATTATTTATACAAGACTTTCTGCACAGACAACACTTTAAGTGGTGGCTTCTACATTGCATGGAATACAGCTGTGGAGTTGAAATTTTGTATTTATAATTCCCAATTTTAAAATAGTCAAGCACAGCCATAAAATGGCTAAAGTAAAATATATTTTTATATGACAATGTTGTCAAATACCTCAAACCATACACAATAAGATTATATGATGAATGAATCATGAATTGGGATGACTGTGCAAGAGTGGTCTTGGCCTAATATAAGGCTGGCTTCTGGCTAGAGGGACCTCGGATCAGTTGGTCTCCAGACTGACAGACCACTTGAATACAATGGAGTGCTCACCACTAAGCTGCAGCAATCTGCAATATGTACTTCTGGAAGGATTCTGTCTCTTATACCTCATACTAATAATTTACAATAACAAATGGAAGGTCATCAAATTACCTATTTTTGAAGCAATTTGTGAGAAGTTCCCCTTTTGACATGTTGTACAACCAGTTGAGTTTTCGTCCACTGTGCTGGCCACTATAGAATGTCGTAAACCTGTGAACGCTTCGCTCCAACTGCCAGTAACAACACAAGAAATACGTTTAGGTGCCCAAGAAACCTTTAACAAAAGGTTTACAAAGATTTTGTCTTAAAATTATCAATCCATGCAACAATACAGGAAACAATAGAAATGAAATAGGTTACATTGTTTGTATCTGATACTGGGTTTAAGACCACAAAAGGATATTAGACATTGTTATAATCACATATCAAATATTCCTGAGACACTTCAACAACTACGCATTTACATGATCCCAAATTGCTGGACGTTATAAAAGATTTTATTGGTATACACAACGTTTTTTTCTCTAAAGTAGTGACCATGAAACTTGGGTCAGCCTATTAACCTTTATAGTATGTGAATAGGAAATCAAAATCTCCATACTATGGTGCTGTTAGCCAGACTTTTAACTCCACAGTTAATTGTTTAGAGGCATGCTAATGCAATGCACAGCCAGATGTAATGAGCATAAGCCACGATACACATTTGATAAAGGATAACAAGGGAAACCAGTCAATTGTTACCCTCCAATTTAGCTCTCGTTTTACAGTATGGCAGGAGACCATCCTAAAACTTCCTGGCCAAAACATTACTCCATGTTCTTCACTGTAAATCCAAAATTGAAAGCGAAGAATATACCATTCAATTCCTAGCAGGTCAATTTGGAGCTCAAATATTTTCCAAAAGTGTTATTTTTAATCTTACATACCTCATTAGCTTTGATGTTCCATTACTGCTAATCCAAATCTTGTAGAGGAAGCAATTAAAATGTATTTATCCTTTTTACCATTAAATGTTCAACACCACCAACTTAAACTTTGTACAAGATAGGTCTCTGAAGTAGGTTAATTTCTTTACTTCAACAGTTTTTGTTATTTACTGTTTGGTCACTACATCCTATCACCATTCACAATACAAAATTTTAAATTTTGGACATTACATACGTACTGAATCAACTTTCATTCCCTTTCAATAAAATTTCACTTACGTTGCCAAAATAAATTTTTACATAAACATAAAACTATGTATTTCCTTCAACAGAAAGAAAAAAAGAACAAATAAACACGAATCCAGTCCTGTTAAGAAATGTTTCAGATCAGAATGAGACCTACATTTTATTTTATATATCAATGTTTATGTTAACTGTTTGTAAGATAACAGACAGTGCTATTTGTGGTTTATGTAAAGGATTTAAATCTGACCAAATTAATTTATCTGCACAACTTTTAGTTTTGATCCCAAATATCAAATTTCATTACAATGAATTCAAGTGTTGATGGATGTATAAACACTGCCTCCCTATTATGCACCCACTTTATATATTCTTTTCATAAAAAATGCATATAATTCTAGTCTGTAGTAAGATTTATGGTTCTCATAGCAGTGAGTATGATGATGGCTGTCTTCTGAGCTGTTGCACTGTAAAGTTTACTAACATTTCAGAGGTACTTTGCATCTCCATCATCATGACAAGTACCTCTGAAATGTCTGTAAACCTCTACCAGACTACATGGCACAACACCCTAGAAAACAGCCATTTCTTAAAATTTGTAGAATTCAATCAGCAGTAAATGGGTTAAAAAGTGTTATAACGAGAGTGCACTTTCTCACACAAGGGGGACAAAGACAGTTCAATGACACATGTAAGGCAAAGACACAAATGCGGTGTTTGTGCATCCATATGCAAAACCCACTGCCATTACAATTTTATTATTTAACAAGAAATGTTCTACTTGCACTGGGACTTCCAGTAAACATAGTATCAGAGCTATGCACACCTCTGTGGGTAGAGAGAATGTGAAGGACTGCTGGAATGGCCAAGATCCTGAGGAGAGAACCTGTATGCTAAAGTCTATGTCAAGAGGTTCATTTGAGTTTGTGAGGTGTATCCGGAACTGCTCATTCAAGTCCTTAGACACACCAATATCCTGCAACAGACACAGGACGCCTTGTTAATAAGTGCCAAGCAATCTTACCTTAGACAACGGCTGGGCGGAGCATATGTGCTGCAAGAAAACTTGATGTAAGGCTATCATGTATCACAAGGTTGCAGGATTACTGCAGGTACTCTGTGGAGTCATGTCATGATACAGTGGAAGAAAGTTGTTCGTAAAGGTAAAAATAAGTGAATATGAGTAATGTGTTACGTCGATTACAATCTCAATGTTGCAATGGTTATCACAAGAGCACATACCATGAACCTCAATAACGCAAGGTTGGGTTTATCTTCAAAAACAGCACTCCCTCCCATGTTGGGGGTTTCTGCTGTATATTAAAAAACATCAGTATGTTCTAGTCTTATATAATTAGAATGTAACTGTTATGGCATTATTATCCATTAGTCAAGGCCAAATGTCCAGTGCCTCTGCCACGTTACACAATACAATAAATAAAATACCTTATTTCAACAAAACACTGTCTGGGAACAAAATAGCACAATCTGATGACAATCTGAACCAGTAGTTCAAAATATACTACAATTTATCAGAATTTGCTGTTACAAATATCTTTGCAGAATGTACCATAATGGTGAAACAGGATCACACAAGAAATGACAGAATATTACTTTGGAATTATGTTACCATTCAACACAAAGTCTAACCTAAGTTCCTACAAAATTGGGGGGGGGGGGGGGGGCCCCCCCCCCATCAGTTTGGGAATGTCACAAGGCATCCACCTATATTTATGGCTAATTTAACAATGCTGTCAACAATGCAGGCTATGTGGCATTGAATAACAGGATGATTCAATAATTCATAAGGATATGGAAGAAAATGTGGTCATTGCCTAATTTGAGGTACTGTTCAGACATCTGCCTGGAATGACTAAGGAAAATAAAGAAAAACCAACGGATAGCTAATTCTGGGGCCAAGACTTGAGCATAGGACCCTGCGAATACAAAGCAGGAGTGCTAACCACTTGGTCGCAGTGCTCAACATTCACTCCATGCCATGCTATAGGCCAACAAAAAGAACATCTCACTGAAAGGAAAATATCATTCAAGGTAGAAGCACTTTCACAGTATGGAAGAATATATTTAGTGCTTGCCAATTAAAAGGCTCAAAGTTATAAAATGCTAATAGACCACATTTTCATCTTACCCTTACAATATTTATCTATTTCACTTCATACAGAGCTAGACCTTCTTTGTATTATCCCTTATATTAAACAAGGCCCACATACCTGCACGCATGCATGCACACACAAGCATATAATGTCTATTTGTATGAAATATTACAAACCTGGAACATTCGCTGAAGTTTAGATGTGTACTCAAAGCCACAAGCTTGCTTCAGCTTTGAGATCATAGATGCTTCAGCATCATCACTGGCTGACATATGCTGGACTAACCGCTTTGCCAGCATTTTACTATAGAACTTCTGGAACACATCTTTGTCTTCAATGTACTTGAAAACAACCATCTACACAGAAAAGAGTCTGCATTTTAAGATACTGAAGAACTGATGTATCCCAATACATTGAGAAGTTTCATCTAATAATCTCCAATTCTGAAACTTTCATCTATCACAATTTCACATATTCTTATTATGGTTTTAGTGAAAGGCCCATAAAAAGTATACAATTTTACATTCCTGAAAATTTCCATTTATTATTCACTTTAAGGTTCAGCAAAGAAAAAAATTACTTCTATTTACATTTAAACAGATCAATAAAAATAGTCCAGATCTTCAAAGTCTGTTTTCATTTAAGGTACTGACACTTTCAATAACTGGTAATGTGTATTGGTAGGAGCATTCATAGATAGCATTATCAGAGTCTTGTGCACAGCATTACAGTGTTGCATGTAAGTTCTTGCAATTGTGTTAATCAGATTCAGAGTTTGGTAGTGACAACAGATTGAACGACTGCATTCTCAATGTAAATGTAAATGGTGACACTGATGAAGATGACAATATTATTCAGGATTTTGGT
The DNA here is from genome assembly GCF_000696155.1 of Zootermopsis nevadensis. The sequence goes on along the minus strand of NW_019060373.1, from coordinate 86,915 downwards.
TGGAGGACATAAATAATCATGAGGGACAAAGAAAAAAATTCACAGGTAGTGTTAAACCCCGAGCTGCTGAAAACATGTAACAGAAATTGCAGATATTTTCCAGTTGCTTTTCAATGAAACATTTCATTTAAGCTACACTAAATTTGGAAATTTATTTTCTTTAATCTTAAAACCTTGCATACCATGTAGTGTACTGGAACAGTAATTTGGACACTGTTAAAAAAATACACAGAAATGGAATATCAGTACCAAACTATTTAAATTACTGTTGGCACAGTAATCTTGTAAAATGCATGAAGGAACAGCATTTCATAACCATAGCCACGTTGCTTGCTATGGCAATCTTGAAAACATTCCATGTGGAGTGCAGTTTCCTGAAAACCTATTAATGAATCAAGGGTGCATCTTAAAATTGAGGAAATACAGCAATACACTTACAAAAATGGGTTCTGAACCATTGAACGATGAGTATGCAGATGTGTAGCACATCACTGTACCAACTTCAAAGTTCATACTCACAACTTGGTTAAGAGTATCTTCAAGTTCGGCTTCCTCCGGATTTTTACTGCTCTTTTTCAATAAGAGGTCACAGTACTTTGCCAATAACTCTGGTGATTTTGATGAACTGTTGGCCTGTCGTGTCACTGCATTGCTGTTGATGAAACGTCCACATGCCTTATCCAGAGCAGCCACAAATCCAGAGTCGTTGTTGAATGCTGTCAGTACTAATGCATTGTACTTTTTATGAACTTCTAGTATTGTATTGACATAAATTTTGGGGTCCTGGCAATAGAAAAACAAATTCACCAATGACAAACCTATTGCAACAGTTAGAACCCTTCAACTGAAATACAAAACAAAAACAAGGAAATTAAGTAAATTTTAACTTAAAACACTTTCATTGAAAACAATTTCCTGAAATAACTAAAACACACTATATCATTAACTGACCAGTCATAGTTTTTCTTGATTTAAGATACAAAATGCTTCTTCTCCAGAAAACCCATAAATAGAAATTTCACTGTAATTTGTGTTAATACAGATTCAGGAACTGTAACCAAACACCTAGCATCAACAAAACAAGATAAGACACCCCCTTAATGGTCTCTTCTTGTGAGGAGCACACATGATAGAGAATTTTCTGCAAGATATGATGGTCGAGACGGACCACTTGTGTAGCTACCACAGTCCCTGGGTTTAACAGCCCTCGACTCCAAATCTGACAAACTGAAACTGGGAAAAATATAACCATTCTGGCTGTTGACTTCAATCAAATGCTATTTTCAAGAATTAGTTTTATAATGAAAAAAAATTACTAGAGAATGAGTAATTTGTAAAAGCAGGAGAGGCAGAGGAGAAAAACACAAGTTTAGATATTTACTTTTGGCTGTGATCCAGATTTCTCATATACCACCTTTATCACCTGCACTCCAGGGAACAAACAAGGCATTATATTAAAGGTGATGTAAAATGAAGTGAAAATATTGTATGGACTACATTTTAATGTGGGGAGTAGGGGGGAGAGATGGATGGATTTAATTGAAAGTAAGTGTGGCATTTTAACAAAAATTAGTTCTAGAAAATGCTTAATTTTAGGCAAATATTTGAATTAATTCTGCAAATTGTTCATTAAGTTAATAAATGCTATACGTCCTATTTCAGTAATTTGTAAAAGTCTAGTAAAGAAGGTTTGTGCAACCTATTTTAATGTGTTTGCCTTGCAGTTTAAGCAGTTCCATTTAGAACCTTTCTGGCACACTGTTGACTTTGATACTGAAGGGGTCCAAGAACAGCCATAGGTTTGTTTCTTAGCTCTTAAATTCTTGAAATCTATCCCATGAAATTATTATTCACTGAACACAATTATCAGCAAAGGAACTGTAATTAATGCATTACACTGTTAGATAATATTGCAAAATAAAATGTGTTGCAACTCCTAAGCTGAAGTGAAGTTTAATGTTGAAGCTTTGATTTCAGCTCATTCAAGTAGGCTGTTAAATCCACCTGAAAAGCAACTTCACAAACCCAGTCATCACTGATACATTTCATTTCCAGGAACATGATGATTTCACTCCTAAAATTATAAAACTGCTTCAACATGTTTCAGAACCTAGCTTAGATGAAGTTGAACTAGCCATTGGGAAGTTCTTTTCTTTTTCCGGTTTAACAATGTTTGTACATTTTCCGGTACCCTTTACAGGTCCCCAACTTTTCAGTTGGCTTAATCTATGGACATTCGGTAGGACACCTTGGACGAGGGATCGGCCCGTCGCAAGGCCTCTACCTGTACACAGGACAACACAACACATAAAAACATCCATGGCTTGAGTGGGATTCGAACCCACGGTCCCTGCGACCAAGCGGCACAAGCCCATGCCTCAGACCGCACGGCCCCCCCATTGGGAAGTTGAAAACTTATAAATCTCAAGGCACTGATCAGATTCCAGCAGAATTAATTAGAGCAGGTGGCAAAGGGTTGCATATGAGGATCCATAAGCTTATTCAGTTAATTTGGGATAAGGAAGAGATGCCACAATGGAAGGAATCCATAATTATTCCTATTCATAAGAAGGGGGACAAGACTGAGTGTGGTAATTACCAAGGAATTTCTCTGCTATCAACCTCATACAAAATTCTATCCGTTCTTTTGGCAAGATTAACTCCAAATGCGAATGAAATTATTGGGAATCATCAGTGTGGGTTCAGACGAAACAGATCAATGATTGATAAGATCTTTTGCATTCATCAGATACTAGAGAAAAAATGGGAGTTAAGTGGGACCGTACATCAATTATTTATAGATTTCAAAAAAGCCTTTGACTCTGTGAAGAGACAAGTGTGATGTTAATTTATTGGGGGATGATAAAAATACAATAAAGAGGAACGCAGAAGTTTTACTAGAGGCTAGTAGACAGGTGGGCATAAGTATCTGGGGTGGCTAATAAATCCTTTGAAAGTGTTACAGAGTTCAAATATTTGAGAACAACAATAACAAATCAAAATGATACTCATTAGGAAGTTAGGAGGAGACTAAATTCTGGAAATACTTGCTACTTCTCAGTTCAAAATATTTTGTCTTCCAGTCTGATTTCTAGGAACCTGAAAATTAAAGTATACAAAACAATAATGTTGCCTGTTGTTTTGTATGGGTGTGAAACATGGTCTCTCACTCAGAGGGAGGAACACAGATTGCAGGTGTTTGAGAATAGGATGTTAAGGATATTTGGGCCTAAGAGAGAAGACGAAGGGGCATGGAGAAAACTGCATAATGATGAGCTTAAAAATCTGTACTCCTCCCCCAATATTGTCAGGGTGATTAAGTCGAGAAGAATGAGATGGGTGGGGCATGCAGCGCACATGGATGGGACAAGAGGTGTGCACCAGGTGTTGGTTGGGAAGCCTGAGGGGAAGAGACCGCTGGGGAGACCTAGACATAGATGGGAGGATAATGTCAGGTGGGATCTATGGGAGATAAGAGTTGAAGGACACTGGATTTTGTTGGTCCAGGACAGGGTGATGAACCTTCAGGTTTGGTAAGCCATCTAGTTAGTTAGTTACATACTGAACTTCACACAAATACATAATTTCCCATAGTCCACTAAGTACCTTCAAGAAATTCATGGAACTGGCAGTGATAAAATACTCTTGATTTTAAGAAAATTTTGTGCAAGTAACAAATTTACTCCATATGAACCCAAAATCATATAATTAAACTTGGCTCTTATTTCTATAATCCAATCCTGCTTCCAAACATTGCAGGTGATAAATCTGATTGTCAAAACTAAGATGACATTTTGACATTAAGCATTCCACTTTTTAAAGATATCCTCTCCTGTAACAGTGTCCTTCATTGACTGAATACCAAGCACTCCTGGTACCTGACACATCGATACTTTCATCAATGGCTAAGAAACTGTCATATTGAGAATTCTGGATGAGAAATGTCTTTCCATTTTTATATTCCTTCATGACTGCTACCGATTTCTTACAAATCAGACACACACAGGATAAAAAAAGTTAGCTCACTTCTTAAAACACTCTACCAGTGGTATCAACTCTTCTCTTCTTAGAAGTCACTTCAAATAAAGCTGTTTAAGAGTAAAAAGTATACTAACAATGCAAAAGTGAAACACTTTAACATCAACTACAACTACCAACATGAACCTTGCTCAACAACATACCCTGCAAAAATTCTCTACCACTGGGCACAAAGAAAATCACCAGTCAACAGGAAAACCCACAAACCACAACTGAAACATCTGATGAACACAAATTATGGCACTGCAGCCACAGCAACACGCTTTGTACATTAAATGTGTAAGCAAGGCTCATTCACAACAATTACAACTTCTTCCTCATCCCATTTATAGTCACTTATATCAAATATATTATAGGCTGTGAATAAAATATTATGTTTAAAACTTTACAAGGGCTGGTTAAAAATCAATGGTAGGCTGTCGTTATCCACGCCAGTTCTAACATATGCACCATGATTTTCCAAAAACTTTGCTACTGCAAACCAAATGGTCGTGTTAAGGTATATACCTCCTAACAGAGGAGTACATTTTAATTCTTGTGGGATTCCTTTTCCCTCTACAAAAAAGGATAGCACCCTAGCCGGGTCATTTTAATCGGAAGACCAAGTTTGTTTCTAGTATCAGTTACAAATGATAACAATGTTCTTTCACAAAAGACTACATTTCAAAATCATGTACAAATTAAGCAATCATTTTCATGTATATTATCCACATACATACATACATACATACACACACATATATGTATGCATGCATGCATGTACTGTATATGATAATTAAGTAAATACTTGTGAGATAGGTGACCTGATAGGCAAGTGACGATGTGTGCAAGCACATCTCCCATATTCTTCAGTGAAGAACAATGGTCTTAATACAAAGATATTTCATACACATGACTGTTGCTTTCTGTGGATCCACTGTTCATAGTATTGTTATTCATTTATTTGGTTTGTTATTACTGTTATTATTTTATAACAGATGTAGTGTTATAAAGCATTACCCATAAAAGTTCACGTCAAATTGTAACAAGTCCTATTTTCAGTATGCAACTTCCCCAAGTTGCATGTGTCACAGGTATTTACTCGACTCTCACATACAGTATGTGTGTTAGCTTGATATTAAGTGTTTATGAACTGAATAATAAAAAGCATTTGCAGAATTTCTTCCTCCGAGTTATGCAATGAACCTCATTTGAATTGAATGTATATGTTTAATGTTACATTTTGAAAGTCTCAAAAAGATTTACTACTTACGGATATATTACGACTTTGTTGCTTCTTCCAGCTTTAGTTCATGCTTATATACTTATTACCAATATTTCACACATGTAACGACAAATGGTGACAAACCAACTGAACATGAATAACAAAAGTAAACTTGTAAAAGGAGGCAAGAACCAAAATTAAACTCACATTGTTAGCAGAATCACCACATTTGTCAATGGCAGCAAGTCCCTGTGAGGCAATGTGGCTCTCTAGCAGATTTCTCAGCTCACCAAGACCATCAGGAATACGAGCAACGAGTTGGTACATGCGTCCAAGATCTTCATTCTTGTCTGCATCAAGGAGGTTCTGGAACTCTGCATGGAAAATTTCCAGATGCTTTTCAATTAGCACTTTCTCGCACGTCTTAGCCAGCCTGTCCAACGTTGTCTCATGCAGGTACACTTGAACTCGCTTGTGTTCCTCAAGTAAACGTTGCTCTGCCTGAAACAGAAAGTATACTCTTTGAATCATATGGCACAGACAGGCCAAAATAAAATAGTTATAATAAGCATGGCCAGTGGCCCATTTAAGAGTGTCTGTTTCAGTACACTTGCTCAGTCTTAGTATCTGCAAACATTGGCCAGTCAAAAACCCCTTATTTACATGTTTCTGGAATCTTGAAACGTTGCATACCGAGTAGTGTCTTAGAATATAAAATAAGTAAACAAACAACTATTAACACTACAAAAAGACACTAGTGCCAAACGCGTTTCAACCTCAAGAGGTCATCATCAGTAACACCCACGCTTCGTTGGAATTCACAGGTACGGACGATGCAACCACGGCTCGCCGCAGACCAGCTACAGCCACCAGACCATTGGATCAATAGCTAAGTGCAGAGTTCAACTCCTGTGAAACCAACATCTGGTGTAGTGATGCTTGATATGCTTTTGTAAAATACTCTACTTCATGATTTGTTTTCTAAACCATTCTGATTAAATTAATTAATTTACCTGTTGCCACTGATGATGACCTCTTGAGGTTGAAATGCATTTGGCACTAGTGTCTTTTTTATAGTGTTAATAGTTTCTTTGTTTGCTTATTTTATGTTTCTGGAAGTTATTAAAAATTATGAAAACTGCATAAAATGATATATCACAAGTTTAGTACATACAAAACCAGTGAAATGGCATGAAAATTAATGGGACTTAAACCACAATATTACCTTCTTCATATATTCTGTGACAGGATTCTGTCGAAGGAACTCCGTGCTCTCACGTGTGTAGAACCTCTCTGTATCCTCCAGGAACACATTTTCAAATGACTCCTTGTACACTGACAGGTTCTGTCCCTTAGCACCAGGATCCTCTTCATTCAGTCCTGCCAAATGCAAAAGTGTCAAAAGCCACACAACCTAACCACGGAAAGTCCCACATATCGAAACATGCCATTGAGGACAGCAAATGTCAAAGTACAGAAACAAGCAGGCACGTATGTACAACTCCACTCCAATAAGTGAAACAGAAGAGCAATCTACTGTTTGAGATAGTTAAGTAAATACCTGTAATGTATGCAGCCTCGGAAGTAACGTGCTGCTGCAATACAAGTATACTGAAAATGTCCTGATTTGATGTAAATTTTATGTGGATAGAATAACACTACAGCTACTATAAAACAATAAAAAAACAAATAAATGAATAGCAACACAACAAAGAGAGAAACAGAGGAAAGCGACAAAGATGTGTGGGAAATAGCTCTGAACTACAGACCAAAGTTCTCCACCCAGGAAAAGGAGGATTATGCATGTGCACATCATCACTTGCCTACTGAAACACCTATACCACAAGTATTCACTTCATTCTAATAGAAAGTAAATGCTATGTATATTGCACCTACCATATACATCCTACTTTGGGAAGGGAAACATTCAATAACAACTTGATTATAACAGGGTTTATTTACATCCATCACAATTTTATGTTCAAAAATGCAATGTTCACAAAACTATAATACAGAACACAGTTTACTGAAATACATCAGTACGTACATACTGCTGCTCATAACTGATACTGTACTGGTGATGTGACACCCTTAACCCCTTCTTTGGACATTAATACTCATTGTTAGACTTTTCTTGACATTGATTCTAAATATTGCATTTGCAAACATACCAAGTTCAACATAGCAGTTGATCACTCCACTCACAAGTCTTGTATTGATAGTTTCACCATTCCTTTCACGCTCTATAAGCTTCAGAACTGCATTTGTCACCTGCAACATGGCAACTATCAAGTTTACATTTGTGCACGTAGCACTAAGACACAAACATCTCCATCACAATATTATAAGCTCATTTCATAAACACAACTGTAAAGGAATGACAAACAAAATCATGTCTCTTCCAAGTTACTACCAAACTGAATGAGTCAGCTGGAACTAAGGAGGGAACAAACAAACACGTATGAAAATGCCTAATAATGAATAAGAATGGTTTAGTTGTATGAATCACAAATAAGCAAGATACTTATCACTTGCATTAAAGGGTTTCTGGAGTCTGTACATCACCCACCATTCTGAAGAAAACATAACAATTTGGAAAATAGATATATTTCTATTCTCAAGCGAATGTGTCAATGTTAACTTTAATATAATTTTCTATTTCCATTTTATTTGCCAAGCCTGCAAACATGAACTGTCATATTACTGTTAAGATCCAAGTACCAGAAAATTCAATGAAGTTTGCTCTAAAAACCACTCTGGTATTATCAGAACATGAAGGTTCAGTGTTAATATCAAAGCAACCATTTGACATACCCCAAGCTAGTTCAACACAGTTCTCATCTTTTATGTAGATGGAAATTCAGTATTATTTTCATGAACACTTCACACTCTCTTCTGTCTTATATCTCTTTGTTGCTAAATTCTTCCTTTTCTTCAATTAATATTACTATAGAACTACCTCTTTCTGCATGTATCAAAATCAGCATTTTTATAGACACAAAATTTGAGATTTGAAAGCCATGACCTAAATCACAATATAGATCACGGCTACCAACAGAGATGCCGAGTTGGAAATGATTTCATAGTTTACCTATACAAAACGTAGTAGACAGATGAGAGATGGAGACAAATGTATAATTAGTAATTTATAATTTATACCTTCTTAAATAAAATATTTTATGATTATATATGTTATCCCAATAGAAGTATCAGACATGCTAATAATGTAAACCTGTTTATTGAGCTGCTTAAATAAGTTATCCCGCCATGTCACCAAGGCTAGCTGGTATATCTCATAGATTCCTTTGCGACCCTCTTCACACTCTCTCCGTACCCAGTGCCTGAAATATAAGTATATGAAAGAAATAAAAATCAGCTTGAACAGAATGCGTCCTATAACTATCTATGACAATGATGTACACGTTAAATCTAAGAAATTTCTCAATAAACCAACTGGCACAAGTTGCATGTAAAATTACATTCTTACCTTATAAACACATGAATATGATTTCAAAATATAAGTGTGCAGCCATCATTAGTGGGTAAAAATATCTTCAGAACAAAATGAAGATGGAGAAGAGGAGGAGAGAATGTGTTTTGACACAATTATTTTTGTGCAAGATGGTAAACAAGCACTGAACAAAGATTTCTTAAAGTGCACAAAGAAAAATTGTCAGCATTTAAAATTATGTCACTTAACTTAGAAAACAACACTTGTACATTCTGTACGGTTCTGACAATGGTATGATATAGTCGGAGTTACCGGGTTTTTGGACTTTGTCCATTATTCAAGGTTAAAATGCACATGACATTTTAAAAACAGGATCTGTTTTTGTCTTCAGGCGTATGCGACAGGGGCACCTACTCTGTTGCGTCTGATAGTCATTGACATTCACACACTTTCTATTATTATTGTGTTTATTTCTATTGTATCTCATCGACAAAACCTGACCTCGGGCGTTTTTACTTGTGTTACGGTTTTGACCCGGGTTGTCCAATGATTGAGTGGACCCAACAGAGTAGGTGCCCCTGCCCCATATACCTGAAGACAAAAACAGATCCAACTTTCGAAACGTCGTGTGAATTTTAACCTTGGACGTTGGATAAAGTCAAAAAACCCAGTAACTCTGAATGCTTGTACATGCTTTCCCAAATTGTAAATGGAACCCCTATATATTTTGAAATGCCATTAGATACAAAAGCTATCAAGAAGGTGGGGTAACATGACTGAAGAAGTTAAAAAAGAGACCAAAACTTAGTACAACTGATCAGGTTATGATACCTTTTTGATCAAAGACAACCATTAGATGTACACATTAATTCCCCATTTAAAGTTTCACTTAAACAGCTATACACTGAATGGATGGCATCTGGAGACCATCCACTGATATCTACACGAGAAGTGAAACAATCCAACATTCAACAACTACATTAATGGATCAAGTGCACCTGGGATTGGACACAAGATGCTTTTGTTGTTTGAAGATTTGTAAGTGTAAAATTTTAAACAGTTTAGACAGCTGTAGTGAAACATACCAGTAATTGCATGCATACTTGTTAAGCTTTCTAGAGTGGGACAAGCCACATTACAATAATATATTACTTTTAAGTCTTTAGTAGTATTTTTGCTAAATATATTTTCAAAAACACTATGAAAAGTTTGGGAGCATAGCATACACATATATACAGCACTTCAATTCCTGAAATCTTGTAGTGTATGGTAACCAAATCACATCTGTTAACAATAAATATAAGGCTAGAAGAGCTGCAAGCTGGAAGAGCATTCTCACTTGAACGGTGACGGTCTCCAGTGACAAAAAATGTCATAGTAGAAAATGTGACTACTTCTCACCTGTTGAGGTAAGCACAGACACCATTAAGCACCTTTGAACTAAACTGATACTCCTCCCACTGTCTTGTGTAGAACTGGAGAACATCTTCATCCATCAGGTCAATACCATCCTGCAAATATAACAAAATGCATACCATTAATTATAGCAGTCCTAAAAGGATAGCAAGTTCTTCATGTGGCCAATTAAAATAAGTACTTCTTTCACATGCTTCATTCTATGTGACAAGGCTAGTAAGAACTGGAAATTTGTTACTGTACAATTTAGTGAGCATTTGTGTGCCTACTACTGATAATTCCAAATAAGTTAAATGTCACATAACCTCAAAGTTTTCCATAACCATGTTTGTAATGCTACCAATTAAATAGTGGTTTAGACACAATCTATAGATATGTATATAACATACACGTGTGTGCACATGCATACAAAATTTTATATATCTGATATAAGACTAGAAAACTTGTTGTGCCCATTATTTCTCAGACTTAAAATATATTCTCCTTGAGTCCCAATATAACCAATCCACTTTACAATAATCTAGGATATGTACAAAGCATATTATATCTTTTATTGTACTAAGGGTAATGAAGTCTTCTGAGGTGATCAGTCATGTGAGTACAGACACCAAATCCAACATTTTGGAAACTGTTTCCACCATCAGAGTTAATGTGATGAGTGACACAACTGCCTGTTGTATATGAACCCACAACTATCTCTCTCCGAGACCTATGTCCTTGTCCATGAGTGAGCCAACAGCTGGCAAGTCCTAGCAGATACAGTGAAGATTGTTCTTTCATATATATCACAATTATGATTGTATTCATTTCAGTTCTTTTCCAAAATTGTCTACTAAGCTAGTTTCATTGTAGTGTGATGTTGTGCCAAGCATTAAAGTTTCACATCTGTGATTATTACTTGGTGTGATATGGTTTATGATGTGACTAAAGACAAGTAAACAGGTTGTTTTAGAGAAAAATGACCAAATGTATGAAAGTGATAATGTGGATGACAGAATCATCAGATGACTGTGAATGCATAGAATCAAACACTCACAAAGAAAATGCACCATTGCACCCACTGTGTGCATATTAAGAGTGATCACTCACTCAAGTGTAAAATAATGAAGCAGGGAGAATAAAGTGCTGAGACAACAGAAGAGGTAAGAAAGATCTTCAGATAATAAGGAAGCTACTAGATAAATAAAGGGAAGTGAAGTGGATTCATAATCTAGTTAGGTAAACAAGTAAAGAAAATATGTGAAGCAACTGGAGGGGGGAGGGGGGGGGGTTTCCAAACACAATGTGAAACCATGTGATGGGTGAATTATTTTCCAGGAAAACTGGAGATGAAATACTTTATAAAACTTTGGCCCACAGAATGTATATAAGAGAACTGGATAGTGATTTACAAAGGAAGAATGTGGAATATAATTTAAAAAAAGAATAACAAACCCTTAGGACTTTATGGGATACCAGCAGAAATGTGGAAAATGTTTTGTACTATGAAAGTTGGGGGGGGCTGATATTTAAAAAATATATGTTTAATAAAATAATGAGGAGAAAAAATATCCTGTCAACT
>NW_019060373.1:0-71112 GCF_000696155.1 Zootermopsis nevadensis | reverse complement strand
ATCTATGGAATGTAAATAAAATCTACTCCACTCTACAAACGATTCACAGCTCAGCTCTTGCCGCAATAACGAAAGTAATGTAATACAACAATGCCGAGTAAACAGATGACGTTTCCTAGGTAACAACAATGCACGCAAGCTAACCATTGTTGTCGATTTGTTGATTCGATCTTACACATTTTCCTGTCACTTTTTTGTTACACATTTTTGACGAATGACCCTTCCGTATAGACGTATTTAAGTCAAAATACTGTAAGACACTAAAGGATACGTATAAAGTTCCATATAGCGAGGCTTAGACATGCCCTGACGACTATACACTTGCTCTATGCCTTCCCTGAGATCACCCCAGATCTGGTCAAGATCAATCTGCTTCAGCCCAGGAGGGTTGTTCTGATTTCTATGTCCTGACATAGCAAGTGGAGGCCAGCCAAGTGTATTCTTCAGCTGAAAATAACATAAATGTCTCAGAGTATTCTTTTCTAAACTCACTTTATGCTTGTACTTACCATGCGGAAATAATGAATCCTGAAAAGTGAAATCAGTGCTATGTACCCTTGACAATGTTGTGGTTCATAGCACATTATACATCACATTAAAACCAAATTCCCGGATATCTTTTGGATACACATGCAGTCTACAATGCGATTATATTCAAAATAAGTTTCTGTGTGGAAAGCTTTTGTTTCCCAGAATATGAAGTGGCTTGCCAGAGAAACGAGTGATGAAAGTAGTACTTCATAGCTTAAGAATCCATATACTTACCTCTCAATATATAACATAACAAAAGAGTCTCTTTACTTTTAACAGAGAAGTTAAAAATATATAAATTTGTAATTTATTTCCACCTAAAATATCAATGAATAAAAGCGTACACTACTACAATCACTTCAGTGTGACAGAGAGCCAGTATTGCCAAGCTACCTTCACACAATTTTTTAAACGTGTTTAATAATATTTGAACGCAATGTAACGTACTTATAACCGAACAGTATAACTAATAAGTTTTACAATTTTAAGAAACCCACTTATTATCTTGATGCACCCAATCTACTAGTGTAATCGTTAAACCCTCCATTGTTTCTAAAATACTTTACAAAACACGTCTTACTTGTTGGTCAAACTGATTGCGTCTTGTTTTGCGAGACAACGCGAGAAAATGTGAGAAGCTTCATCCCATTTGATCATATTGGAATGTAGATATAAAACGGAACTTCTAATTTCTTTGTAAGTGATTGCTAAATTCCGTACCAAGCATATGAGATGTTTTAATACCTGTAATAATTTTATATTAGGAGATTTTTCACCTGTATTTTCTATGTATGACACATCTTACTTCATATTACACCGCGTATAAGTCGAATTTTCACTGTAATATGTTGGCAATAGGTGTCGCTGAAATCAGGTTGCGGTCGACATTCTTTGGACAATCTATTACGGAATCAATGACAAGGCGCTAGTGTTTCTACTTTCGAGCATCCATTAAGTGTCGCAAGCAAAAAACGTATATCCTGTACTTTTCAAAGTAGTTTATCGTTAACTATATCTCATAATGTCCGAGAAGAAAGGTATGTTTGGTTTTTATACAAAGTATTTGAAATCTGTGTATGTATTGTAATACCTGTAATGTGTCGGAATAAAAGTTAAATTTGCCCGTCTTATTCGCATAGTTTTCCTTAACGCCCAAAATAAGTACGATGCTGGCCTAAATACTTTTATCTTGTTTTATAGTGTTTCATTATTTATCAGTATGAATAAGATTCAACAAAACAATACGAATGGGACGTTATTATAAATGTTTAATTTCTGACGATGAGGTAATCAATACTTTTGGATAAACAAAATGGCCCCTTCGTTTAACCTGTCAAATGGTTTTGAGAATTTGCATACGAAGTATTTGAAGGCTTAAATGTTATAAGAGCCAGCAGTGAATGAAATATGCATAAATAATTTTTGGCCAAACAATAGCATATGTCGGATTATATAATAGTGTATACCCAGGTTTGAAGTGATATATTAAGATTTAATGTGCTGTATCCAGCAATGGACAGAGCCAATATTTGTAGTCTGCTCACAGCAATGATTTATGCAATCTTACAGATGAAATAGGATTTAACGTGTGTTTTTGGTGCTGCTTTTTGTTGTCTTTTTATTTCAGAGGGATACTCTCGTGCACTAAAAGAGCCATTCACATTTGCCTACTTGGCAAATTTGACATGATGCGGGGCTCAGCTTGACACTGACACAGAGAGAGAGAGCTAATAATACATTTAAAAAAAACTTTGTCCAGGGTAAACATTGTATAATTATTCCTTGCAGCTTTCCTGTTGTGGATGTTTCTTGGCGGGGATAATCTCGTTGGCCTGTACTAGAAAAGTGGCAGCGTATTTAAACACAAAACGTATTCTTCCTCTACGTGTTATTCCGAACTGGCTGGCTGCTTGTCTTTATCATTCTCCTTCACTAGATATCTCCTTAGTGTAGCAAATTGGAGTGCGTGCGTGCAAACGTCTGTTACTTATATTTATTTTTCTCGTCTGAAATATGATGTGAGAAATTTTGCATGGGCAGAAAGTAGGAACTGACAGTAAGTTATGACCCGGGAAGCTGGGACTCCCTCAGGCTTAAAAATTTTGTGATTTTAGCTGTCAGTTAGCACCTGTCGTATATGTGATGGTTGTCAGTTCCTGCATTCTGTAACTGATTTTGCTGTACGGTAGTTTTTGATGGGTTTTTAAAACGACATGTCACCGTGGTGTTATTTGGCACTCATATCCTCAGCTACAAAGCCCACTGGCAGGAACACCAGAGCTCAGGAATGACTGGTACATCTGAAGCAAGAGCTCACTCTACCTGGTAATGCTTGCAGAAATATGGTACCAAGCTGTCATCAAATCTAGTTTTCCTGCCATTTTATATATGATATAATTATTTTTTTATTTTAATGGCCAGGCAATTTGCATAGCAGTTTTAAGTGACTAACGTAATTTGCAGTTGGTTGGTTGTTCCATGTGACAATTGGCAGTTATTATATTTAATTTTGCAAATTCTTCAGTCTTGTTATGAGCATGTGTAGATTGTTACATATACTTTGGTGGATTTTTGAATTTAGCATGCATATGTATTTACATTTATGAATCACTGCTTTTGTAATGCTTTATTTTTTAAATATGTACAGTATGTTAAAAGTAATGGCTTGCATGGTTATTTTGTTTTAAAGGAAACCTGGAATCTGCTTGTATTAAATTTTCTTGTTCTTTTGTAACATCTTTGAGATACCTCAACCTCCCAAGATGTAGATTCCAGGATTTGCATGCCAGCCTGAAAATATTTTGCATGGTCTGTTCTTATACTGTCAGATTGGATTGCATGGCCACAGCATGTAGTGACAGCATATTATATGATAGAGCCTGATATATCCTTTTCCATAGACAAATAAAAGCTTCTTGCAAGCTTTCTTTAGTGTTGTATCCAGTTTTCTTTGCTGGTGTACTTAACAATAGTGCCCCTAATTGTGATTCATGAACTGAAATATGAGACTTGGAAGTATAATTGGAAGAAGAAGAAAATTGGAACAGTCTTAGTCTTGGTGTAGGTGATATTGATAAAATATGCCCCTCACTACCATGTTAGAAAGCAGATCTTGTTTGCACAGAAAAGAAAATGATAATTAATTGTGCTGTTGATAGCAGTGCAATTGAAGTAGCAGACTCTGTTCTATAAACTGTTGTCTTGAAGTTCACTGAGGATATTTGCAGGTGACTTGCACAAGCATGTTTTGTTTGTTAAGTACATATAGCTCTTGCATGTTCTCACCTTTTATGTATGCAAGGTTGTACCACCTGGTTGCTCTATAATTACGTTCTATGTCAAGGACCATAATTTCTTCAGTAGAACCCCAGGGAGGTACAGCAGTGCATAAAAGTAGTTTGATGCAACAAACTTGAGTTGAAGCAAATAACTTTGCTTGAAGGACTGTATATATGAGATTTCCCTCAGCTCAGCCTGTAGATTTTGTGCTTCATTTTATCTCATTGCTTTGGAACAAATTGTTAAAGTAAAGTATAGAAAGATTATGAAAGAAAGCTTTAGTTAACACATTTCATTCAGAATTAAATGACTGAGCTGATGGTAGTCGAATGTTGTGAAGCACAGTTTTGGAATTTCATTGCTTTGTTGATAATTAATTGGCACTGGTTACATAAATTAGTGACACATTGTTTCCAGAAATAAAATGAAGAGCTGCATTGTGATTCCTTATAATTTGGAACATCTTTGCTACTAGTGCCAGTTGATGCCAACTAGTGTAAATTGCACAGTTGCATGATACCAGTTACTTTAATTTTTATTGTCACATAGTCTGTTGGATGCCTCATAGGTTGAGTCTAGTTATGCATGTGTATGCATGAATTACAGTGGCACATGGTAATAGTTTGGTTTTATTTGTATAGTTCTTACTTTTGTAGTGTGGCATGAATATTTTTGCTGAGGCTTGGGTTTATTTTATATAGTGGTGTGGTCTGCAAAAAAAGATAGTTCAAAATTTTATTTTATCACATTCATTCCCTTTATAATTTTTATTCCATTTATTTTTACTTTTTCCATGTGGGCTGTTCCAATTGGCAGGCGTTTTGAAAGCAGATTTTTTAAGTGTTTGTCGCACCTAGATGTGTTTTGGTGTCAACGTCAGTTAATTTAAGCAGTTTTTAAAAGTAAGATAAAAGTAAATAAAGACATTTATTTAAGGTGAACCAGTTGTGTAATTTTTGTTGAAATGTTAAGGATTTCTAAAGTTTATGATTCTTCCCCCTCACCCTTAAGACCTTTATTGTAAATGACTCATAGTCTACAGATTCTTGCACAGAGTTGAGTCACAAACCTCTAAATTTTTGTGTCCAATATGAAATTCGTAGTTGGCTTCATTCCCATGTCAAGGTGTTTGCCATTTCTCCAACCAGTAGTGTGTCTCATTGTCTTGCTCCTTGGTGTTCAGTGCTTATACTAGATATTGGTTACTGTACCTGAAGGCTCCTATGAATTAGCATCTTTATCATCTCTGTATATCTGATTTGTGAGCCTGTTTCATTTCGTTTGTTATTAGTTAGTAATTCTACTTTAAACAAATCACATGAGAGAATGTGATATCAGTAGTAAAAAGCTGTGGATTATTCCAATATGCATTCCAAAAAGTGATATGAATAATGAAGATGCTAACATGTCATAACCTTGCAATATAAGGTTGGCAGTACTGAGCACCACAGTCACTTTCCTCATTCTCATGGTTCTCTCTGCTTTTCAACATTTTATGGTTCACTCTTGACTTTCCGTTATAATTTTTGTCTGTCTCCCCCCCACCCTCTACCTGCCATATAAACTTGTCTGTATGCTTTTACTTGCTAGGATTGTGCCACTTACCTGATGGCCACTTACGCTCAGTTGTGTATTATGTTTCAGCTTACCCTGTAGCTGGTCAGCCTCCAGCAGGTTATGTGCCTGCTCCTCCTCCAGGAGCCTATGGAGGTGAGTGTAAGTCTTCACTTGTACCTAAGAGACCTACATGACAGTGATATTTTAGATTCTGTGTGTGTGTGTGTGCATGCATATGCACATACACACATGCACTCAGACTTGTACCACACACTATAGTTATATTATATTTGTAATTCTTCTTTGGTGCAGTTTCTTTTATTAAGGTTGAAATTTCTTTCAACTTTATTGTCAGTTCATACATGTTTGCTTGATCTCATGTCTAAAACAATTCCTGGATCTTATGAAACAAACATTAGTGTGATGCATTTGAGTCAAAGTTTTCAGAATACAATGTTTATGTGAGTGAAAATATGAGGTGTGTGTATATGATGATTTGAGTTTGTTCTATTAGTTGGTTCTATTTTGAAAGCAGCTGTTTGTTCAGGATTGTAATATATATTAGTTTATCTATGATATTGAATTTGTTGAAATCTTTTCTCATTATGTTAGGCAGCCAAGCAAAGGGACAAAAATATCTTGTCTAAGAATTTTTACAGAAGTGTTATGCACCCTGGAAATTTGTAGATTATGTTCATTTACATAGTAACAGTAAGCAAATATATTACTGTTATTTTTTAGTATTGTGCAGATATCCTTTCAGTAGTATCATGACAGTCAAATCTGTGCAAAGGAAGACATCTTGTTCATCCATACCCCATACATTAAACATCTGTTGTGTTTCTGCATCATAGTACAATTTTAGTGGTGAAAAGTTATTTCAAGACTTAATCAACGAACTAGATGGCTTACAGAATCCAAAAGTTCATCACTGAATTAACACAAGTCCTCCACCGGTCCCTGTCCTGGGCCACAAAGAGTTTGTCCAGTTCCAAGGCTTCATTAATTTTTTTGTAACAATACAGTTTTTTGTGGTAAACGGTTGTTGGCCTCATGCCCAACCCCCAAGATGGAGAACCACTCCTTGAAGAATGTCCACAACTGCTTATTCAATAGATTCACAGCTAACCTCCATAACTGGGGGCTGTTCCTCCATCCTAACCTGAAAGACACCATGCTGTGGTGACAGGGACCCACCAAACATGGATTTCAAGGCTTACAGATTTTTAATAGACCCAAAATGAAAATGAAGGTCAGAAGAATTGACCATGTAGTTTTCTCATTTTACTGAAATTTAATGTGACTTTCTATCTCAGACTTGGAATTTTTATATAAGTATTGTGGGTTTGTTACAAAATGCTTCACTTGGCACCTATGCTTGGCTGCCAGTAATTTATATATGTCTTGCAAGTAGTGTCACTGAAAAGAACAACATTTAACATTTACATTAAAATGTTACATACTGTATAAATGCTTATTTTTGTTTATTTTGTAGAACAATATGGCTGATACAGGATTTATTGAAGAACAAATAAATGATTTTGACAGTATGTGATAAAACTCTGAGGCTGAGTTATTCTCAAATAGTGTTGGCATTGAATGTGCTTCAAGAGTCTGTTTAATCCAATTCATGTCCTCAGGGCGTGTTTACCCTGGTGGAACTTTGCATTCCAGTAGTTATACCTTTACAGTCTTTTTCTGTCTCATCTTTATTGTATGGTGCTTGGGCAATCTAATAACTTTACTTTTATATTCCATTTTGCTTATTTGTTTAATATGCTCCACCAAACCTCTATGCATATTACCTGTGTCTCTTTTATTAGCTGATGTCAATATTTGTAGATAATTTTTTCAACAAACAGTTTGATTTTATTCTGGGTATAGATTTTATCAGTGGGGGTTCTTTTTGTAACCCCTCCCCCCCCCTCAACACATTTAACACATTGTATGCATTATGCAAAAGGAAAAAAACCCATTCTTAAGTTACTGCCTGACATTCTTTTAAATGGTATGGAATGTAATTCATTGACACCATTTTATATATGATTAAGGAATTCATGTATGAATATATAGGAAAACAAAAAAGTAGTCACCATATATTGCATAATATAACTGGAGTGCCATTGATGAGTGGGGAAAAAAATCTTGAAAGTAAGGTAATTTTGATAAGGCCACCAAATTGGGGTTGTGTAGTAGGTTTTAGACCACTTGGAGTGCTCATGAATTAGGCTCATTTTACCCATAAATACTGAAGTGTTTAACATGGTAAGTTGTATTGTAGGGCCTTGATTTTTAATTTTTTTTTAAGTTATATGGTCACTTGGGTTGAATTGTCTCATGATGAAATAACGTGCAGTTGGTTCCATAAGACAGGAAACAGTGAGGCTGTTGCTGTTTTGAAGTATGTGGCATTTGATGGCATTAATTGTAAGTGTGGAAATGTTTCTTTAAAAGAAACCCAAAAGGACAGACATGCTTGCCTCAAACTACATTAAACAAATATTAAACAGTGTATGCTTTCTTTACTAAAAAGAATCTCTTGTTTGAATCTTGTTTAACCCTTTCAGCTTGAGACAGTGTAGAATTAAGTACAGGCCTACATTTTGGTAAATGAGAATGCATATAAGTTGTACAGTTTGTTCTCAGTATTTGTCATATTAGGGTACAAAGCCACAAATAATGTGATTGTTTGCTAATTACACTGCTGTTTGCAAGAAGTAATTCTCTTCAATATTTGCCTTGTTTTTCCCATGCCTGTATTCAGTAAATTTAGCATTATTACATCAGGCATTCCTCTCAACCCCCCCCCCCAAAAAAAAAAAAAAAATGACAACACCTATTGAGGTCATAGCTGACACACATTTTTGTTTGACCTTGATTGTACATTCTTTGTCTGTCCAGCTTGCCTTGGTACTGAAGCCATGTTATGTATGAAGATAAAATTGTCGTCATAGTGTGAAATTTAGCAGGTTCAGAAACAGTATTTGTAAGTTTTTAACTAGAGAATGTCACATAAAAGAATATGCAGTTGCTCTCTGCTTTTGTTTGCCATGTGAGGTACTTTATGTTACAGGAACCAGAGATTGTTGCTGCTTGATATTACCTTGGAATGTAATTTGTGTATCTGACCATGTGAATCTCCAGTTTAAAATATTAATGCAGTTCAAATGTGTTTGTTTCTTAGTTCCAGGCGCAGGTGCTCCATATGGAGTGTTCCCATCACAGGCGCAACTTTATGCTGCAGCTGCTGCAGCCCAGGGTCCACCACCAACTTATGACCAGTCTTTGGCACACCCTGCTGCAGCCACTGCTGCTGCTGTGAACCAGCAGGTGACTTTTAGAACCTTGTGTTAGCCACTTTACACAGAGACAAAAATCTATGTGACAAGTGATGCCAGGCACATTTTCCAAAGTTTATGTGATCAGTAAATGTAATATCTGTCGGCTTTAGTAACAATATGAACCAATACTCTCATGATTGATGTTTTAATATGTCTTGAAATGTTTGTGTAAGGTATAAGCAAGAAGAGGTGTAGAGACTATCCATATATGTGCATGTTTTAGGTTTGCAATTATTAAAATATTCCACTGAATTTTATTCTCGGAATAAAACATATTTACTCATCTCTTGGTCTGTGAGTAAAGAATCATTGCTGACTAGCAGTAGATTGTTTCATGCCCTGGCCCACAAATGTGTGTTTTATGTTTTTTTTCTGACAAGTTGCACTTCCATCAAGTGAATTAAGTTGTTCATTTTTCTGATTCATTTATGTTAGCCATTATTATCATGCATTGTCCAGGACATTTTGGAGTGATTGAAACTATCGCAAAGTGTCATGGGACATGCAGTTATGAACACTGTAATTCATATAAATTTAACGCTTTACCGCCCTTTGGTAACCACATGTACCACCTGCTTTAACAATCAATAACTCTGCATCTTGCACACTGAGTGAATTTATGGATTTCGTATTATTCTCATAGTAAAGAGCAATTACTTTATTTAATTTTAACAAATTGATCTTTGTAATGGAAAAGTGTTTTGTTTTCTTTGAGGTTAAGAATTGAATTTTTAAATATCATTTATTCAAGCTTTTGCTGCAAGGATATAATGCCTTCTGTAGTTTGACGATAAAATTATCAACTAAAAGTTCCAGTTTTTATATACCACTAGAGAAGAAATTAGGAAGATTGTGTAGAAAGAATGTTCTGTGTGAGGGTCCCAGTATACTGTAAAATATTAACTCATAGTAAGAAGATGGTTAGAGGGAACCCAAAAATTGGGGAATTTATGTTTCTCTGTGCCCAAAATAGACTGACTATAACTAGAAGAAGAAGCCCTCCAAAGGAAAGGAGTATGTTTTGTAATAGTAGTGAAGCACCAAGTTTGTCTGCTACTGGAAAATATTGCGATGGTGTATTGATTGTGGTAAAGTTGAATAACGTAGTGAGTTTAAATAAGTTCTGAGAAGAACTTACAAGTGCTTCCATTTGCATTACTTACCTGAATAAAGGATGAGGTTTTTTCTGTATTTGGGCATCTGGAAAAAAAAAAAACAAGTGTCCTACACTTGTATACTCAGATAATACTGTGCTGGAGTCAGTGTATTCACATCACCATAGTACTCAGAAGATAATGCTTTAGAATGGGTAATGCAGCTGTTCTCTTTCATTTCAAGGTCAAGGAAGCGTGCTTACAGTGTAGGAAGTGCCATGCCAGCAGCAATCAGGAGTTTTGTTCTATGGTTGGTATTGTGTCATTATTGAAGCTTGGCTTGAATACATGTACATGTTGTGTCCACATTTATTTGGGGAAGAGCAGAAATATAGAAAACCATGATCTAGATCATAAATGACCATGCTGAAAAAAGATGCTCTGCAATGTCACGGATATAAAAATGTGTGTTGCAGGTACATATAACCCATAAAAGCCATCTGTGGGTAAAATGCAGAGTTACTGACATTTACCCTGATGATGCAGACAGTTCTCAGAAACATCCGATTTTAACCCAGCTTTGATGCAGCTGGTTATCAAAGAAGATTTTGCTGCATAGTTATTGATTGTTAAAGCAAATGGTACTTACAGTTATCACAGGGCTGTAAAGGGTAGATTAACCTTTACTGTGCTCTTTTAAGTCACCAGTTTACATCTCTGCTAGACCAAGTTCTTTTTGTGGGTATTTAAATTTCTGTGTGAACTTTCACAAATAATTGATATCTCAGGAACTATTTTAACAAAATCAACAGAATAATATTAAACCTAATGAAGTAAAACATAATGGGTCAATATATGAAATCAGTATTCTAGGTATGAATTCTAAAATGTACCTATACTTTGTAAAAATGGTGATATAAAATTGCTGTTCTTACTTGTGTGTCCAGAAAATCATCGCATTTGTATCTGTTGCTGCTCCTATTTATCACAAATCAAGTTTTGTTTGATATTCTTCAAAGCAAGGATTCCCATACTCTGCTTGACACAATTATAATTTGGCCACTTACACACTCTATGCACTGAACAAACATGGCAGTATGTTGCCTTTTCCTGGTCAGTGCTGGCTATGTCTTGGTTTAAGATGATCCAGTTTTGTGGCTGTGGAGTTTGGTCCTCTAACCATGGGAAGATGAAAGCACCTGAGTTTTCTGGCTTCATATATCAGATTTATCACCAAGAGAAGCCAGAAATCTTGCTTTGGATACTTAACCCCATAAGTTGACTACAAAATCCAGGTATTGAGAATTGCAAGGTCAAACTGGATATGAAAAAATAGTTTCTTTGTTCGCTTGAAAGTACGTTGACTGATTGATTAGCTATTTACCATTTGATTGTGATTGTCAACATACACCATATGCATGTTGTAGCTCTTGATGATGGCTGGTGTCAGTGCATTTGGGTAACTCCTGTGAAATAGAACATTAGTACGTCGTGGAGGTTCCCGTTTCAACTGTCTACTGGTCCCAGGTTGAGGGTCTTGTTCAAGTTGCTGCTCTCCTTGTTCATCTTCTGTGTCACTTGGCTTGCAGTAGTCTTCTGAATCACTGTCTAGTGTATTTCCCATTCAGTGTCAACACTGTCGAACTTCCTTTCTGCAACCATGACTTCTTGGTCTAAAGACAGAGTAACTAACTTCAGTCTTCTTCTGAACTCAACAACAACAAAACAAACCATTTGCCTTAGCATTGCATCATGTAAGTTCATCTTTAAAAGTCTAACAGACATATAAAGCAGAAGTTGTAAGTCCTGAACTCTGGAGCAACAAATCAGCTGATATATTAGTTGACCTTTAGGTTCCTGTGCGTGTTTGTGTGAAACATAGCACTGCTATGTCTCCAGGAGGATGTGACCTGCATTCCCTCACTCACCAGCTGACACAAAAGATCAAAGAAAGGCTAGTAAGGGATTCCCAAGCTTGTGGCCAGTTAACTGGCTATATACATCTGTGAAGTTCATATACAGTAGCCAGTATACTGTCTGCAGGTATTTAAGAGATAGAATACCAACACGGTTTACTGATGGACTTGCATTGTATGTTTGCAGATGTATGCACAGAGTGCTGCAGCTGCACAGATGTATGCAGCTCAAGGTTATCCTGGATATCTGGGATATCCTACAGCAGCTGCTGCATACAGTCCTATGCAGGCATACTATCCATCTCTTGCAGCTGCATACTCTTATCCAGGCATGCAGCCTGCCCAGCTGCGGCCCACAATCATGGTTCCTGTAAGTTCTCACACCTGGCCGTTTTAAATACATTCCAGGCATAAAAATACTTTACAAAAGAAGATTAATTTGAAGACATTTTATTTTACATTTTTTGTTTTCACCTTGATCTCATTTTTTATGAGTAGACATAGGTGTGCGTGTCTGCATGAGTGTGTACTTACATAAACTAAAGCGAAATGTAATATATATATTATAAAGTAAGGAATTATTGTTGTGTTAATATCTGCCATCTAATTGCCTTTCATGTAAATATTAGTATAATGGGGGTCCGCAGTGGCTGCGCTGTCTGAGGCATGGGCCTTGTGCCGATTTGTCGCTGGGGCCGTGGGTTTGAATCCCACTCAAGCCATGGATTGGATATTTGTCCATGTATTTCTGTGTTGTGCTGTCCTGTGTACAGGTAGAGGCCTTGCGACGGGCCGATCCCTCGTCCAAGGAGTCCTACCAAATGTCTATAAATCGAGCCAACGAAAAGTTGGGACCTGCAGTGCTCAGGCACTTGAAGAACGGATCGTTCCCAGTATTTGTATAATGACCCTGATGTGCACTACTAATTCACTCTATGGTCATTGACAAGGAGTTTTTAAAGACAGTATAAATGTTACTGATTGTATGATCAGAAAATTGTGATGGATTACTTTTAAAAGAATAATGGTAATATGTAGCTGTGGTGGAAGTCTTGCTGATTTGACTTACCATGGTGACACAAGTGTTTAAACCAATGATCTATGTAGAGGCCGCCTGTAGTATATATCTGTGATCATTAGACTTTCACATTTTAACATTACAAATTAGAAATAAAGCTGGCAGAGTGAGAGGATCTTTGCATACATGTGAAATATAGTCCAAAGTCACATTAACATTGATGATGTCAAATAAAATTAAAATTGCAATGTGTGTTTCAGATGTTAAAAATTAGTTAAAATATACATCACTTCCTCAAATGGAAACTTACTATATTGTATCTGTCTGGTATCTAGAGCTTTCTGTTACTTGGAAGTACGTGATGTGATTGTTCTGTTTTGTGTATCTATTCTGAATGATTGTGTGTTTATCCTCCAGAATGGCTTTGATGCTGGAGCACGATTTGATGGAATTGCACAGCAAGTACTGCCACCAGCTCCACCTGGTGTTCCAGCAAATGCTGCACAACTGGCAGCCATGGCAGGTCATAATGTTGCACTCTCTCAAAAAAAGGGCTCATTCCTGGCTGGAGGCAGTGATGGAGGATATACCTTTTGGTAGATGGTGTGGTTGTTGGATAGGCATGCAGCGGGCTAGTAGCAACAGAGAGCAGGGAGGTGGGCGGTGACATCCAACAAGCACCAATATTTGTATAGACGTTTTTTAACATCCTAATGTCTTCTTCTCATTCAGGCACATATCTGTGAGTGGAATACTCGTTATAATGTTTGGCTTCATACCGTGTGTCAGTAGTATCGTATACCGTCTGTGATTTTGTTTGTATAATATATGTGTTCAAAATTATTTGTCAGTAATTCCAAATTAATAGTGAGACTTATTTTCTTGGAGAGCTCATTACCTCTTGTCCCCTGCTGTGGAACAGTGGTGCCTTGATATCAAAAGTTTGGATGTTGGGACTCATTGTTAATTATATGAAATAGCTGGCTAAAAGTCAAATCACATTCTAGTAATGCTAGTTGTAATGTGTTTTAATGCCAGTTTGACAGTTCTTGAACAGGCTTCTCTTTCTAAACCTGGTGTTTGAGGTATAAGAGCCTTAAATGACTGCATTCCCGTACATAGAATATATACTCATCTGCCTCCTGGAATGAGTGAGATTTGGTTTTGGAAATTCTTGTTTTGTAAATGACAGTTGATGCCAGACTGCTAGGTTGCAACACTACACTGTAAGACATGTACTTTGAGGAAGAGGAAGACGTTAGCTGTAGACAGTTGTATTGTCCCAGGATAATATACATTCTTGTTATGTGAAAGTCTTACAAATATTGGTGCAGTTTTTGAAGGCATGTGATTTCATGATCAGAGATGTGATGACTTTGTTTTGTAATGTAGCCCCTGTTACTTTGACCCTTTAATTTGAAAATGAGCAAAGGGTTGTGACAGTCATTTATATTGATATAAAAATACAGTAATCCCTCATTTGTACTTCTACCTTTACTTGCAGCACTATGGATACTTCAGAGTTATTTAAAGCCATTAAGTCAGTTTGAGGGGAGTTACAGCTGCAGAGTGTTTATAGAATGTGTATAATCATTTAAAGAAGTGACGAAGGATGGGAAGTATATAGTGTTTGGATCTTAACCATACAATGAAATGACAATATGGACATATGGCTTACTCTTTCACATGATTAACATCTGCTTTCACTGCATAAGTTATTGATATTGATGATGAACGTTTCTTCTTTTTGTATAAAGAAGGAAAATCAATTGTTAATGTTGTTAAATTAATTTATTATACTCATTTGTTTCTTAAGAAGTTGCAAAGAAAATTTATAGACTAATTTGGCAGAGAGGCATTAGCAGTGACTGGAAGGTCAGATTATTACAAAATATTCAATTTTATTGTGCAGCAAAATAATACATGAGAGGAGGAGAGGGAATTGGTGGCTTTCTGATACTTGCAAGTATGGAATTGTATGTAGGGGAAGGAGTACAATTTTTGTTTTGCTAGAATATCAAATAGTTTTAATCAGTTTAAAGAAGCATGTATCTTATCTTTCTTCCCCTTGTTCAAGACTTGCAAGCCAGCCATCCGAACAATATAATTTCCCTTCTTTAATGATTGTTTTTTGGGCAAAATTAAGATAGAGACAGTGTAACAAAAAATTATGATGTAATACTGCAAAGAAATTTTAATAAAAATATAAAATCTTTTTTAAATGTGGCAGGATGTCATACAGGTGTAATAAACTGTCTTTACAACAATTTCAGTAGCAAAGATGCATTTCAAGTGCGTGGTTATAAAAGTACACATTTACATGAGTAGCAGTATTTCAGAAGACATGACTTGGGCAAAGGTTCTTTGTGGATTAAAGAGTTGATGGTAACAAACAATGTGCTAACCTACAAGCTGAAAAATCTGGAATGGTTAAAAAAGTGAATCTGTTGCCCTATATTTTTAGATGGAGATGGGCTGAGCCACAAATGGTTTGTTGTTTTTAAATTTGTCTTTCAGAATCTTTGGAATGGAATTAGAGCAGCCATGCTTAGAATTTCTCTGTTTTAATAAAGTGTGGGATAGCCCATTGTTCTTCCTAGGTGTTCAGTTGTAGGCACACAACACAAATTTTAACATTCAGCTCTTTTATTAATAAAACCAAAGTACCATTATATATATGGCTTGGTTTTTATATGTAGTTGCTTTAGCGAGGTGCAACTGGTCACCTTATCTCAGTTCTGAAGCACAGTTTTTTATTTTTACAAACACTGCCCCACCAAATTTACTATTTGAGCATTACTAAACCTGTAGCAGAATTAAAAGTTGTAATTACAGTTTTTATGATTTCCCAGCAATTATAATAAATTCCTAGAAAGAGATTTATTTAGTGGCATGTAGCAGTTAATTGCTTTACATAAACAGTGTAAGATACAAAAAAGTTATCAGAACAGCTATTTGGACTGATGATATTACAGTAATGACAGCTGTGTGCACCAAAATGTATGTGACTGTGACCTCATAGGTGCATTATTTCAGAATAAACAAACTTCAAAATGCTGTGAATCTAAGGGTATCAAACAGTCATCGCATGGCCCTCATTTATTTCTTGGCTAACTTTTAACATAATATAACTGGAACTGTTGCATAAATATTATTATTAGTGACAATAATCCACAAAAGTAACTGCAGTTATTGTCAGAAGAAACATTGCAGCAAGTGACTTGAAAACTCTTGATTTAGAATGTTTTATTTAAAAATACTGTATGTGGGTAGGGAGCTGAGAGTTAAATAAGAAGCTTAAACTCCTGTTATGTAACTTATATTTGGGTTTTAAATTTAGGAGAAGGCTCTTGTAGTTCCTGGTATCATCCCTAGTTTGCCTGTTGTATTACAGAACACAATCTTTCCTTATTTTTTATGTCTTCCCAAGCATCATCTTCCTGTGTGTAATATATTATGGAGCTGGGGACCAGGGGATTGTATCAGAGTTAATTCTTTCATGTTCTTTTCAATTCGTTTTGCAGTGTTGTAGAAGGGTTGTCATTTGTGAAATTTGTAGCTCTTATTGTTCTTTCATTTTAGTTTGTCTAAAACTCATTTCAGTTGATATGGAGTTTCTCTTACAGTCATTAGATCTGAATTGTATTTTGAGACACAAATTTCCAGTGACCTTCATGATACATTTGCTTACACAACTTCATGGCCAGATTGAATTGGCATGTAAACGCTAAAAAGTATAGAGAGAATCAAATTGAATTGTAACCTGTTAATTTAAATTTTGAGCCTAGAATCTCTGAATAAAATGTAGACTATTAAAGATGAATCCACAGTCCTTTATGCTGAAGTTTTGAAATAATCAGACAAGCAGCATAGTTTACATTTCCTTTATATTTTTACCCCCACTTTTCTAGTTCTTTGAAATATTGGAGAATTGATGAAATTAGAGGGGCAAAAATTTAACATACAACATTTAAGCTTCAGAATGGTGTAACCCTTGCGGTAATAAAGCCAGGACCCCCCTTTAAGCCGACAGCTGTATTACAAGCAGAATGGTCAAGTTTCTGACTACTGGTTCAAGAATACTACTAGAATTCTTTGTCAGTGCAGTGTTAAACACTCCTAGTTACTGAAGCAGGTAGATGAATGGCTGGGAATCAAAAAAGAAGTGTGTTCTAACATGAGTAGACTTGCAGGTGAGTTTGTGCCACTTTCGTGCTGAGATCTTTATTGCAAGCAGAACTTTGCCTTGCTGGCTCCTAGAGAGATGCCCAAATAGGATTAAATTATTTATGTAGTGCAGGTAAGAACGATTGAGTTGATGTGTGAACCAATGGCATACAAAGATAAACATATATAGTAAGGATCAAGGCCTCTAATGTTGAGCCAAACAAGAAAGATAACTCTGGTGGTAATGGTTCTGATTTATATTTGAGGTGTACCCAGTTTGAAGTGAATTGTAAACCTTGCAAAGAAGGTAGTTTAAACATAGTAAACATTAACTGAAACAACAGTTTTTACAATCTGGCATTATATAATACACATCCACTACACAGCAAAATATGGTGTGTGTCACTGAGTGAAAATACACCAGCCAGACCAGTTTTCTTATGAGGTTACAATTCTTGAAAGTTCATGATACCCAGACCATTCTTTGAGCTGCAACTTTACCTGTCAGAGGGAAAAGAAATGGAATAGTGGGAATGTAGGTGAGCATAAAGTGGTATTGCTTTCTGAGATTTGAAGTTCTTCACAACACTGAGGGTGGAATGGTTTTTGGCATTGTGGACTTGGTACATGCAGTCGTTTCGGATAAATACTCTCTCCATCTTCAGGACTCTACACCAAAGAAGGAAGTCAGCACATATTTCCATACTGGAAGAATTAACAGCTTCGAAGCATGTTTGTCCTGTGAGCATACAAATTAAATGCAAGTTTTCAGTTTTGCCATACACATGCTATGAGATTATGGTTTTGACCAATGTAAGATGAGTTTCAGGAAAGAAAAAAAGTTGATATAAAATGTTAATATGCAGCTTTATCCTATGTAATATAAGCTAAACGGAACAGACGAGATTATCTTGGACAAAGGGGAAAGTAGGTGGCATGGCTTGCAGGCGAAGTATATATTATAGAAGCGATATAGATGAGTTTGCTTTATGTGAAACAGTACATGGTTGAAATGGATGTAGCTGTTTTGACATGGTTACTGTGAACGCTGGATGCATCCACTTGTTACTATTTAGAACCAGGTAAAGCTAGTTCACCTACATCTATATCTTTCTAGTGGTGATCAGGTTTTCCAACCAAAATTCTTGCACATATTTCTAATCTCCACAGCTTGTACTCCTTCCCCGATACTGTTAGGGTGATTAAATCGAGGAGAATGAGATGGGTACGACATGGCGGGACACATGGGGTGGGCAGGAGCGTTTACAAAGTATTGGTTTACAGGCCTGAAGGAAGTAGATTGCTGAGAAAATCTAGGCATAGATTGGAAGATAACGTTAAGATGGATCTCAGGGAGATAAGAATCAATGGAGTGAATTGGATGCTGCTAGCTCAGGATAGAGTTCGTTGGAGGGCTTTTGTTAACACGATGATGAATCTTCAGGTTCAAAAACAGAAAGTGGGCTATTTTTTGACAATCGACTTTTCAAATGAATTTCCTGTACCAGAGTATGTGAGTGAGTTTAAGGAGATCAGATATGCATAAAGAGTTTTTATTTCTCATCACCCGTTCGCTTAAACGTTATGTTTATTTAAATTTCAGGCAATATCGCAGTATGCTCCTCTCACATATTGGTATATACCAGTAGGTTCACAGGTAAGTACAACCCAGTCCAAAGACTTCCTCTCCATGAGAACGGATACTTGTAATCGTCATAGGCTTGACTTATCTATGGACATGACTAAAATTGTTTATGACATACATTGTATCTTCTATATTTCATTGTGCAATTCATTAATATTATATGTGATATAAACCTGGATTACAATGTTATGTATGTGATCGTAGGTCTAGGTTGGCTATGGATTTGAAGTTTTTACGGCGGTGTGAAAGAAAAGGTCTGTCATATTGTAATGTGGTAAACTTTAGGCTACACAGTGTTATTCTGAGGAAAGTCTTTCGGTCTACATGGCCCTACAACCTAGAATACTATACGTTATTATCTCTGGGCATAGTTAAATAAGTAGATACAGATAATAAACCAAAGTTTTTATCTATGTTCTTATGTGCGTGAGGTGGTGATGGAGGGTGAACTGAAGAGAAGCAGTGGTAGACTGTAATACATTATTTAAATTGAATTTGAAATTATGTGTGGTATATTTCAAGCGCCGGTTAATTTTCAGCTTGAGTCTGTCAGAAATAAGTAATTGTGGGAAAAAACATTTGTCTCGAAAATGGTTGAAGAACAAAGAACACGTGTAGAAGAGGCTATGACGAGAATGGTCAATGAAGTCGATAAACTTCATTTACGAAAAATGCAAGTACGTTTTACAGTGTTTGGTCCTTGTAGAAAGATTTTGTCTGTAGCGTGTTTACCATTTTTATGGTTCTGTTCAAATTAAACCATTTGCCAATAGATACATCATCTTTAAACCACACCTTATATTTTCCAGGCAGATATGCATCGCTGTGCAGCAAATTGTTGTGATAACAATGATCTCTCTATAGAACGTGTGCATCAGTGTGTTGAAAACTGTTCTGTATCTTTAAACAAAGCACAAAAATATGTTCAAAACGAGTTTGAACATTTGCAAGTAAGTTGAGAAGGATGAGCATCTCCTTTGTGTTATATTTTGATATTTATTTTCCCCTTGTTTTATGTGTGATATATGAAGAACTTCGCAAAGTGTGTTTTATTTATAATTGCTGTGACCATAGAGATCTCAGACAATGCCTTGTCCATTATTTTCTGTTTCCCTGTGTTTGTTCTTTTCCTGCTCTGTTTTATATATTTTATGTCATTTGGTCTTCCCAGTCTACTCTTTAAGGTTACTATAAATGTTATAGCCATGCTGCCATTATAACCCATATTCATACAAATAAAAATTTTCATATAATTATTCTGCAAGAATTTGTACAGCCTTCTGTATATTTAACAAACTGCTGTAAATTATGAAGGTTTGGAAACTCATCAATGAAGTAGATGTGTTACAAAAGGAGTTTTTTAATGCCAATTAAAATTGTTTGCTATTAGTGGGTAGATTTGATTTTCTGGTAGCAGTTTAATTCTTTCATAGTATATGATGTTTAGGTTCACTGTAAGTATAGCTATTGGTCTGGAGATCAAGTCTTAATCATTATTACTAGTCATAAAAAACCAATGGATTTCTATCTTTATTCTGCCAAATCATTCGGAAATTGCTGATGGTCTTAGCAGACCTCTTAATAATTTTTCTGTCAGCTGTCTAGCATTTATAATATGGTGTATTAATGATAAGAATAACAAAATTGAAACTGTATTTAATTTGTTATGCAAGCATCTTTGCACTTCTGTGATCTCCAGACACTTTAAGAACCTTTGACATGAACTATTTAAAATTATCTTTCACATTGTTTTCACTTACGTGTTTATAATGTTTGAATTACATACATGAGTCTTTTGCGTGTGCATCCTTTTGCCTTCATATATTGCCAAACTTGTTACATTGTTATTTGTATGCTTAATACTAGCATAAAATCCCTATTAGAATTGAACTGGGAACAACTTCTTTTGTATCTCAATCCTTGCTATTTTTCTTACTTTGCCTTATCCCTGTTGTACCTTTACCTTTCTGTTCTCTCTCATATACTTCTTTTAAGTCAACATTATAAGATGTGACATAAAAACATATAATTAAAGGTAGTACAACTTAGTACTTTGTGATATAAATACAAATATTCTTCAAAATATACTATTATTAGAACAATGAAAAATATCAGTGATTATGTAATTTCAGTAATTTGCCTGAGGTATGTGCCTATTTAAATGTCTTGTCTGAGTGCATGCATAAATACCCACCCAACCATAATACAGTTACCGAACAAAAACATAACGTAAATCACAAGGGCACCTGGTCATTTGTTACTCTCCGATTTGGCTCTAGATTTTCAGTATGGCAGTGGACTTTCTGACTTCCTGGCCAAAATATTAGGTGTTGATATTCCACCATTTTTTTGAAAAATTCAGTTTTTTTTGTACATTTTTTGTTGTTCATAGTCTTGTAAGGACTGTGTCTACATGCAACCAGTGCCACAGTCCTTACCAGATCTACGAGGCCATATCTCAGATGCAGCTGCTGAAGTTGATGCAGCATTGTTACAGGACAAATGAAGGGAATTTATTTCATCCAGACATTTGTTGTGTAACTTGTGATAAATTTGAAACACTCTATGTAACTACAGATGTTAGTCTGTAACTAGTGTAATAGACCCACGGTGGTCTAGCGGTTAGAACGCTGGCCTTGTAATCATGGGGTCTCGGGTTCGATTCCCGGCGGTGCCCGAATTTATAACTTGTGTTGGGCAAGGCCGTGGTCTAGGCAACACAGAGTTTTCCTCCGTGGCATCCCAACAATTACTCCATTCACACACAGAAGTTGTGTTGGGCAAGGCCGTGGTCTTGGCAACACGGAGTTTTCCTCCGTGGCCTCCCAACAATTACTCCATTCACACACAGAAGAAGGCAATGGCAAACCACTTCTGGATCATCTGCCAAGAACGTATATGAACAGGTCCCAGTCCGAGAAGAGGATGGAAGGATCCTGTTCATATGGACTTGTCGTCAGACAGAACACTAAAAATAAAAAATAAAAAACTAGTGTAACTCTGTTAAACATGTACATGAAAAAGTCATAAATAATTGGTCTCTGTCCTGTAAAGATGTATCTGTAGTATATTTAGAACCTTAATTTGTGTTTTGATGGCTGTTCCCAGTCTTCCATAGCGTATAGTACATGCAAGAATGTATTCTCTTAATTTCTTTCTCAATGATGATATTTTCTAGCTTGTCATGGAAATAACCACACACACACTATTTTCAGAATAGATTACAAAGATGTATCATGCAGTGCAATGATGATATCCGGGATAAGATGGGGCCCAACCCTACTGATGCAGAAGTAAGTTATTTGTATTAGTATGACTACACTGTAGTGACTATGTGTGTTACATTTGCATGCACCTTCTATAGTGACTCTTTGAGCCAGGTAAGTCTGTGATGAAAATTGCATAATTCAGAATTAGTAATTTTTCATCCAAGGCACTTCAAGATTATTGAGGTTTTAAGGTATGCTCTTTCTCATTGTCATATGTAGAGTTCTCTTCAGCTACTTTATTGAGGCAGACCTAGCAACAGCCAAGTTATACTATGATTTTTAATTCTTTTAGGTGAGTCGATATAGCCAGGATTTTGAAAAATGTGCAGTGAAGTGTGTTGATGGCCACTTGGGTCTTGTGCCAACTGTTTTGAAGAAGATGAAGGAAGTTCTGGCACATGGTAGATACCAACAGCACTGAGGTAACCTGGAGATAGTAGTAAATGTTGTGTGAGCCTCTTTTTGTCTGTTGAGGACATTGGGTTACTGTTGGGTGAATTTGGTCGAGCACATCTGTATAATTATTTGTACTATAAACCTACTATATCATAAAATGTGTCATATTTATTGTATGTGTTGTATTCATTTCCCTTTTTAGATTGGGTTTGTAATGGAGGAAGGGGAGAAGTCATTAAGTTGGTTTTGTCTCATTCTGGCAAGCCAGAATTCACTGATTACACTGTCATAGGCATGTTTGGTGAACTATTTTCTATGGTAATTTGTATTAGTCCATTATAAATTGATATAACTTGGGTGTGCGTTAACCATCATTAGTTAATTAATGGGAGGTTTCCATGCTGAAGATTGTAGAAAAGGATAACGTGGTTCAGATAGTATGTCACAAATAGTCAAATTCTGACTTGAGATTTATAAACTTAGAGGCACTGCTATGGAAGGGTTCAGTGTTGCCATTTTAACTCTGATTACAATTTCAGTGGTACATTAGGAAAAACAATTGATGTTATGCGGATTTGGGTGAAGATAATGTTCTGAGGACAATTCATTGGAACCATCAGTTTAAATTATGGTTAACTATTTTTATGTGGGAGTATGGTAATTAAATGCCCAAACGACTGGACTGCTGGTAGGATTTTAACTGGAGTGTTTAAATAGTAATGGTATTAAGATTCAAATCTCTGACATGATGGGAGCCAGTGATAAGTTACAGCAGGGTTGTCAGCACTCACATACTCAAAGAAGCAATCTGACAATATCTGGAGAGAGAGAGAGACATTAATGTTTGTATTCTAATACATAAACTTAATGAACTCCTACAAAAAAGATCAACATTTCAGTGCCCTTAATGTATTAGAAACTGAGCCCTGATACAGAATTTTTTCTTGGAGCGACAATGTTAATTTCTTTCACTGTTGGAAATTTGCCTGTCATAAAATACAAATGTTGGTTCTGTGTATGTCTTTCTCAAAATATAGTTTTGTAGGATCCTGATCTTCCAGTACCTTTGCCTCCCTGCATATTCTAGAAACACCTGATGTACTCATGCACAGACTTTGGCTTCTTCATTCATCTTCAGACTTATATTTTTTAAAGATGTTATATAGGCTGAACATTATTTTACAAGTCTGCTTATAGATGGCACTGTAATCCCTGCCACCAGCACCACCACTACTTCGACTTAGCTTACCAAAAAAATGTCACCAAATGTGAATTGTCCTTAAAAAAGAGAGAAAACTTTCAGAACTGAAGAGACAGTGAAATTGGCTTACATACAGTTCTGCCTATGAAGAGTTGTGGGAGATTGTATTACTTATCTTGTTACTAGATCATCATTTACGCTAGTATAATTGCTTACTTACTCGACGGAGCTGAGTCCTTCCTGAGAAGCCAACAGATGCTCAGCCACTCAAATTCCCAACATTTTATGGAATTTAAAGGTTCATTACCATGTTCACAAGAGCCTGTCACTCGTCCCTAT
The DNA here is from genome assembly GCF_000696155.1 of Zootermopsis nevadensis. The sequence goes on along the minus strand of NW_019060373.1, from coordinate 47,359 downwards.
CCTGAGCCAGATGAATCCGGTCCATACCACCCCATCCTATTTCTCTAAGAATATTTATATAAGGTCTTTCCTTCTGGTTTGTCCACCAGAACACTATGTGCCTTCCTCTTCTCTCCCTTGTGGGCTACATGCCCTGCCAATCTCATCCTCCTTGACATGATCAGTCTATGTTTGGCGAGGAGTACAACTTATGAAGCTCTCTCTTAGGTCCATGTATTCTCCTCAGCAGCCTGTTCTCAAACACCCTCAGTCTATGTTCCTCCCTTAGAGTCGGAGACCAAGTTTCACACCCGTACAAAATGCAGGCAAAACAAATTATTCTGAACTGAATGGTAGGAAGCATTACCTGAATTTAATCTGCTCTTTTATTTCCTCATGAATCAAATTTTGATTTGTTACTGTCACTCCCAAATATCTGTACTTAGCCACATTATCAATGGATCCATTAGCTATCTTTGTTACAATTTTGCCTTGCATTCTTGTGACATGACATCAACATACATCGAATACCTAGTTTTCTCTGTGTTTACTTCTAGACCAACCTCCTTACTAACATCATTTAGAGCATCGCTGTTTTTTTGTGATATTTATGTTATCCCCCAATAGACTTACATCATCAGCATAGCCCAGAAGCTGATGTCCCATTTAATTTCAATCTTACCTGGTTCTCCTGGATCTTTCTAATTGCACATTCTAAAGCAAAGTTGAAAAGCAATGAAATGCTAAAGTAGAAGTATGCTTCACACAAGTAACGGTAAGAGGTACAGAAGTGTTATTGAAAATTCACGAGAACTCAAAAAATGTGCCAACTAGTCTCATATATTTACTAATACAGTGTGGTACTTTTTATTGCCATGTTCTTAAACAAATTTGATGTATATTGCAGTTTTTTAAACTTAGTAGAAATAAAACATATTGTGGAAAGAATTATTTCAAATTAATTAGGCTCTCCTGTTCTTGATGCTGTACTGTCATGCTCTTGTCAACTTTGCCCTTGATGACAACTGGAAGTCCCCTAGCAACCAGAGCAGCTGATGCCATGTAGTGTTTATTAGAAGCATGCCCACGGTGGATGGCATACAGCAAGTCGGGTTCTTGCTTCCATTTATAACCATATGGATACCATAATTCTGGAGCGTCTGGGTCTCTTATGTCATTTGGTTTCGGTGGCACTCTCTCCTGCTCTTCATCTGCTACCATCTCCAGTGTTCTTGGCAGCCAGGTGTGTAGTGTATGTACTGTTATGGCATCTGATGCAGCATCTGTCACAGCCCACAGGTTGCCAATCACCATGGGACTGTGAAGCATTTCAGAGATGACCAGGACTAACACTGAATTTTAATTTTGAACCAGATCACATTTAACACTTTCCAGTCACAACACTCAGAATTTTCTGCAGTGAGTACATACAAGCATTTAAATACCTCTGATATACTGAATCACATTCTATTTTTAAAGGCATTTGAATCATGTCTGTATAATGGTGGCAGCCACCAGACAGAGCATTCTGTAATTGTCTGTTTACAGCATTTAGCAGGGAGTGACATAAGATAATGATAAATGAAAAGAAATGTTGATTGTATATTGACATACAATGGAAAAGGGTTAAACTACTATTTTAATCTGCATTTTAAACACCAGTACCATTATTTTGATTGGTTCACATTTGTCAGCTACATTTCTCACCTTACTCTTTACTTCAGTTTTCAAATAAAAAATCCAGAAAAGAAAGTCCAAATGCACCCTGAAGGTTGACATAAAAGTATTTTATTTATTTATACTTGGCATTTGTCTGCTGTCATGCTGTAAGCAGGGCATTGTGTATCAAATGGATATAATTTAAATGAGTGTGATAGCTGGAAGGTGGACTGTGATTTTAATGGTGCACGCTTCGTGTTATAAAATGTATTAGCGATATTCTTAAAATCGATTAGTCTTTATGCAGATTTACATGAAATGACTTACCATATACACGGAAAACATATTTAGACTAAAAGGGTAGTCTGAATTAATGAAAAGCCTAATTTATAGAACCTACTTATATATGTAAATATTTTCAAGCTGTAGTTCATGAGAACAAGCAAATTGATTTACAATCCAGGCAACATGTGTTAACTCTGCATTAGAATACACATGATGAAAAGAATAACATTTTATAGAAAATGTTTATATTCAAAACAGTTACAGTATCCAAAGAATTTAAATAATACAACAAAAATAATGTTTCTTTAAACAGTGAACTTTAATTAGCGTGGTAAACATTAGTAACTATAAATTGTATCAGATGTAGATGGTCCCTCCCAAATTGTATTGTCTTTCTTGAAGAAATTGGAGAAATGTTCTGTTTAGTAAAGTCTAATTGTATCAGATGTAGATGGTCCCTCCAAAATTGTATTGTCTTTCTTGAAAAAATTGGAGAAAGGTTCTGTTCAGTCCAAATTAGTGAGGTTTAGCTGTAACGAACACTAATACAGTTCCACCACATTGAACATTGTTTGCTTGAGGTGTTATGAGACAAACATGAAAATTCACAATTCTGTGGGTTTCATTACTTCTGTACTGACATCCTCTGTCTGAATCTATTTTGACGAAATGTTGGTGTCTTATATCGGCTTCTCACTTCAAGGGAAAAGCCTACATTAGGCTGTAAGGACAGGTTGCTGTAGAGAACATTTGGACCTAAGAGACAAATTACAGGAAGTTGGAAAAAGCTGAACATGTGGAGCATCATAATTTGTGCTCTTTGTGTATATTATTAGGGTGGTCAAATGAAGGATGATACAGGTATGACCTGTAACAAATATAGGGGAGGTGAGAAATATATACAGAATTTCAGCCAGAAAATTTGAAGGGAAGAGGGTACTGCTTGGGAGATTTAGGCATGGACAGTACTAGTACTGTATTAAAATGAATCTTAAAGAAAATAAACAACGTGAGAGGGCAGATTGGGTTTCACCATCTTGGGATAGGGTCCAGTTGTGGGATAATGCAAAAACAGCAGTGAACTTTCAGGTTCCATAAAAGGTGGGCTAGTGGTCAGCAATCTTACTTTGTGTCTAGGAGGCCTAATGCTGAAACCTTGGCCTGGAGACCAGCTAGCCTTAATTACTGGTTTCCTCACTCCCTCCAGGCAAATACAAGGTTAGCACTTTAAGTAGACACCCTTCCCAATTCATCATTCATTAGTCAGTGCTTATAGTAAGGAGTTGACAGTCATATAAATTATAAGATAAATAAATATAGCTTGTCACTGATAAGGTGAGTATTCATCCTTGCTCCTTCATCTAACTGCTGAAATACTTACCAACTTGCAATATGATAGAAATGCCACATTCCAGCAGGCTCTACTTGTCCACCCAGGTCCTTGCTCGTGACACTTGAACACCCAAAGAGGAAGGTCACAGCTTGAACTTTCACCTTTTGAATTTCATCCCCCTGCAGGAACTGTGAGCCTGATCCATGTCCAGCATAGCTAAAATTAAGACGTCAACTGCTGATATGAAAAATAAATTAGATTTGTGTGAAGAATGTATTGCTTCAGACAAGACTGAAAACATCACTTTTTGAACTGAAAATTTTAATACAGATTAATATTTTATACTTGTATTTTAAATATATTGTATAATAATAGAGGTCAACAAATGTTGGTTTGAATTCACTAATCGGGCAGAAATTCTCCTTGCCAGAGTTTTCTCCACAAGTTAAACTGAGCCTACAATTATTGGGAAATTACTGATTAAACTGATGTGCACATTGCAGAGGAGGCTAATATTAATATTGGTGATGGTCTGGATCACCATCAACACTAATATTAGTCATTAGGCGATCTTAATGCTGTAAATATGAAAACTACATCCTGAAAGATGATTGAAACATGTAGTGGTAAAATAAGACATAATTAGTAAAAGTTATTGTGTAGACAGACTAATACCTATTGTAATTATAGTGCACTGCACTAGAGGATGCCTGAAATATAAGATTTTCAACAGTGCCATCTGAAGTCAGGATGCATTGTTTGACAGTCTTACATGAATATGCTGTAGTTCTGAAGCACATCTCTGAACTGTTCAGAAGATGGCAAAACACCAAATGTACCCTTCCAACTAGGAGCTCGTGAAGTAAGGAATGGACGAAGGCGTCTCTCATTTCGAGGCAAGTTCTGCTCAGGATTCACAATGTAGTATCCGAATTCTGCATCAACTTGGAGTCTTCCCCCTGAGATATTATCTTCATGGGCTGAAATGATATTCATGGTCACATCTATTAAGTAATGGTATCATCCCTCTTTAATTTGAGTTTTAATTTATCCTGGGAAAACAAGCAATAATGTCTCTATGCATTCTCTAAAATCTTTTTTGAGCCACTGAAATAGTTTTTATGTACAAGCTACATAACTGAAGGTCATCCTCATAGCAGTATTCAAAATTTCTTGTGAGAATCACGGTATCAATATAAATGGTTATTAGTTAGTTCCGCCACCCCAACTGAAAATTAAATAAATTATCAAATGGAGACAAGACTGTCTTCTGGGAAGTTTCTGCCATGTAGTTTGGAAAACGTTTACTGATGTGCCTCCATCATCAGGGTGATCATTCTGATGTTGGAAGCAGCAAGCATAAAACATCAGACGAACACTACCTCTTTTGTATGCACTCACTTCATGCATTTTGTGCAAAGAAGGTATTAAAAAGCACTACAGTTTAGAAGCTGGCTCGTGTCACCATAAATCAATCTCACCTTTGTAAAGGGCATACAGTATGTGTAAATTTGGTACTCTGCACACGGGATGATCTTGAATGACAGTCAGCATTTCCCACGGAAACAGTTCTAGTTCCTGCAGTGTGGAGATAGCATGTTAAGTTAGGTTTGGTTTAACTGGTATGAGATCTTGATATGGTGCATGTTGGTAGTAGTATGGAATATTTAATCATTCCTAGGTTTGAGCAGTGACATTTCCAAAGTCCAATGTAATCTTCCTTCTAACTCTAAGCACTGTAGATTGAATACATGCTCAAAGATAGAAGCAATTTTCTCTTTTTGGACTTCCAGAATTCATCATTGCTCTGACCTATATTTTAGGCAATAGTATTTGTTAGAGCAGGATTTTAAAAGAAAGTATCCATGAGTTGTTTCTTGGGTTTTACAAACACTTTTAGAATCTTAGCCCAAATATTTGTTTCATGGTACAGTATTTTTCACAAGTTAATCTCAACTATTGGTTGGTTAGAATTTGAAACTTACAATACAAATATTTGTGTCTTGGTACATTTTCCACAAGTACATTACACCTATTTGTTGATTCAGAGTTTCTGCATAATTTATGGAGAAATGTGAACTTTTAATTAGCAAATGTGAATTCTTAACACACACTGATTTTCAAATTGTGTTCTACGAAAAAACCCAGGTTCCATGGATAAATTTAAACTAAATACTAAACTTGCTAAAACTTCAGATTTTAAATTGTACATCCCTAAATGTAAATCATTTATATGAGAGGTACATACCTTGTGTCATTCTTCTTCTTCTTCAGGGTGAAAGAGCTACAGAACCCTTCGAATATGGGCTTTTGTGTTCTTCAGAGGTGTTCTGCATATGTACAGAATAATTCCTAATGTCTGTGTCATAGTCTGAACAACAGTTGTCTAGTAAAGAGGCAATAAAAATGTTATATTTGTGAGCAATCTTGCTTCAACCTCTATCACCAGAACATCCATCTGACTGGAAGAAAGTTGTGTACATATGTGCATGCACCCACACACACACACACTGGCATGTATATTTCTCCAAAAACCTAACTGTAAGTGAAAGCAATATATTTCCTTATGAGATTAGAAGTACCTCATCCAGAAGGAGAATGACTGGGTGCCTCCTTGTAGTCCGGAGTCTCACTGCATCAGGAAGTTTACTGAGCTGCTGTGTTAGGTTCTTGGTTGCTGCAACAGGTATCTTCAAACAGTCTGCCACGCCCTTTCGCAGTTCCCATTCTGGCAGGAAGGCTGATGCCTTTGCAAGAAGATACATGTTTCTTCTGGACCAGGTTGTCACAGAATGTTGCTCTTTTTGTCTGCAAGTCAACATGACCGATACATTTATTTAGCAATTCTGTACAGATGATTGAGATGGTTTTCCAACTTATAATAGTCCCTAATACTTTTCACTTTGTTGTAATTTGAATATCATGAGTTATTTTATTGTGTTTCATATGATTCTCAGTGTAAAAATAGGGATTATTTCCTTCAACAGTGTTGGGCAGTTGATCTTTGTAATGGTGAAGTAAGGTGTTCTGTTTGTGGCATGGACTGAAGTATTAATTATTATTTGGATGAGTTTCAGCTTTGAAGGATTAATAATGCTGCCACTTGCTAAAACTATATAGCACTGAACAGTAGGATTGTAAATAAATTGGAAAGGAAATGGAAGGAAGTGTTCATGGCCTAAAGGGGCTGAAGAAAACCACGAGAAATCTTAGTGACAATGGCAGATGAACAGGCCTAAATGTGAACACAAGAATTCTTGTTTCTGCAATTAACCACTCAGCTATGATGTTCATTTGATGTTTCATGTTATCTTCTGCTAGCATGTTCATATAAAGCATTATCATACTGACATTATTTTTGTTTTGTGTGGAAACAGGGCATAAACACAGATTTATTCTTGACATTATTAGACGAGACAGGAAAACAAAAGATTCAGAACTGAGTGGTTTATAATTTTTAAAACTGTCATACAAAATTTGATGTTCCTATATTGAAAATGTTATTAGCATTCCTCCACCTCAAATTTCACATGGCTGCCACGCTTTAATTGCTAAGGATAAAAATTTAAAATATAACAGTACAGTGATCTTCGTAGAAAATTCTGTCAACAAGCCAATTCATTAGGCACTCACAGTGAGGTATCTTCATTCTGCACATATTCATCCAGCAACTGGTCAACAAATGATGCAACTTGGTCCTCGTTTTCAGGCTCAGTGTAGTGAGCAACCAGAAGACTAATCCAGTGCCCTAGCCAGTCATTCTGTAGCCTTGTTACCACGTTCTGCCAATATAACAGCATGTATTAAAAATACATTTAATATTCTGTCCACAGTGCACACCTCTGAATATGTGAACTACTTCCTAGATTGGAAGATACATTTAAATTCACCTTTAGAGGTATTCATTCACAGAAGTTCACTATGTTTTTTCTAATTTTTCATTATGTTCAACCCACTGAATATGTATGTGATGGATGAACACACAATTTACTATCTTAACAACAGAGTTCTTGAGTGATCAGTGTCTATACATATGCACTATTAAGCTAGTCCACTAAAAAAAAAGTAAATCCGTGGCATAACAGCTCCAGAGAGCCAAAGCCGACTAGCTGGCTGCTGGCCTCACGTTCACATGCCTAAGCAGAGGTGAACGATCATCCAACCAGATATAGGGTGACGTGTGGTCAGCACGACAACCCCCCAGCCATTGCTAGCTTTCCTGACCGGATTACGCTACTCATTGTAGCTCCCCAATTTCCTCACGATGCTGGGTTGGCACTGGTCCCATACACTGGTCGAAAGCTCATGACAAAATTTCTTCTCCCCCGAGACTCGAACCAGCGCGCATTCCGTATCGCCGGTGAGAAGCATGATGCCTCAGACCGTGCGGCTATGGCGCGGGACAAGCTAGTCCATTATGAGGAGAAAATATCTGTGCTTTATTCTGTCTTGTGCCTTTGAACCCTCATATTTCCTGAATATTATGAAATTACAAAGTGTAAACCTACCTTCATCCTCATATCCAAAGTTCCTTTAAACCTGTAATACTGCTCATTCGTCAGAAGGCCCCACTTGAGGCGGTTCTGGTGATCATCAATGATAGTTCGTAACTCTGCCTTCAGAGTCCTGAATTTCTGCTTGATGGGTATTGTAATGCAATATGGAGGATGCTTTCTTGCATGTTTACCACATTCAAATCTTGTGATGTGTAGTTCAGGAGGAGTCGGATGCTTAAATGGGTGTGTGTGAGATGTAAATCGTGATGCTGGGTCATGTGCAAATGTCAGCTGCACCAGAGTCCACTCTGCAGTTGAGATACATGACACTGTGATGCTTATTTTCTGTGTTAGTTGTATATTCTGATTACACTTACTCTGCTGGCTAAATTTGTTCCATACTTTCTATACAGACACTAAACTGCCTGTATATTGTGTAGTGTTCAACAAAATACTATCATCTCAATTAGCATGAAGGAAAGAAAAATCTCAAGTCATGATAGTCATTTCCTAGCCAGAACTAAACTTTGAATGTCCTTTGTCAGTAATATACTTCATCGTATGGCTTCTAGCTTAGCTTCAGCCAGTGGCTGAGATTAATTAAAAAGTGTACTATTAACAAAGTAAGATAAATCTATACATCTCGGCAACAAAAGAAAACTAAATAAGAGATGTACTCATTTGTCAATGCAGAGGTAACATACACTGCTAAGGTAAAATATTCTCTTGCCTCACAAGCTGAAGTATTCTGAGGCAGACTAAAATTATCAATGACAGACCAATAATATGTTTATCTTTACCTTCAGGTAGCTCATACAGCCTTTCTAACATAGCAGGAACTCCTTTATGCTCATTTACACCTCCATGCCTTACCAATAGCCCATTTAAACCAAGCTTGGACTCCTCTTCACTGAACCTGCATTCCAAAAGTAGAATAATATATACACAATAAGCTAATTTATAAATAAATGGTTTATATTCTACAATTTTATTTCTCATTACCTAGCTTGGTCATATCTTAAATGTGTTCTTGTGCGAAGTGAAACTGCATGCGATTCAACCAGATTGAATATGGCTTCCATCTCTCTGTCAGATTCCAAACATATTTTAGCAAGATTCTTGCGAATGCCTGCAGAACGAAAAAAGAGTTACAACAAAATGTACGTAATGATTATTCATATAATATTCTGAAAAAGTATAAACCTTTTCCTTACTTCTGTAACTCGGCCCATTTGGGAAGCGCTTCAATACTTCTAACTGCTCCTCAAGCTGCCTCCTCAGATCCTCTAAGTCGAGTGACATTATTTTATGACTTAAAAAAACAGCAACTTGTTAAAAGTTTTTAATTGCTCACAGTTCTTTAAATGGGATACATAACCTCTTTCAAGTATTGGCGGTACTCCTAAAACCGTTCACAAACAGATTGAGTCTTGTAAAGTAATATTCTACATTGGTAACACATGTGCCTACAGCAAACTGGAAACATTCTTGAACTTGCCTGATTGACAAATGAAAGTGCCACATGGTATGTAGTGACATCTATGGTCAGAATTTTGAAGTGAAACTTGAACTTATTCGGGTTTCCTGTCGTTCAAATACAATGCAAGAAGTACGAAGAGTGCTGACGGATGTTTCTTACTGGTCGAGACGCCTCATATATTACGTGGTGACAGTTTCACATTTGAATTGGTGTTGCTGAATGTGTTTTAAATTTCTAGTGTTCTTTGCCAATGATTGTTTGAAGGTTGTAAAACCGTAATGGCAAGGTTAACAGAAGAGATGGTTATTGCTCGTACAAGAGCATCAGATCTTTCAAATATCAGGAAACTAAATTGTTGGTAAGTTGAAAATCGGGAATAAAGTCGTGAGCGTAGGATTCGGTACGAATTTGGCTCGTTGAGTGTTAACACTTTTGCAACACAAATTATAGATCATGGGTGAAATTAAAAGCATGTATTTTTCATATATTTACAGGGGCAGTGAACTGTCAGATGTCAGCTTACTTCGCCGTATGCAAAATGTAGAAGTTCTTTCGCTCAGGTAAGAAACTGCTTTTATATTCAGTTTTGTATTGTAACATTCTGGTGTGTTCACTATATTCTATTCAGTCGCCGTCATTTGACACACCTATATAAGGTGAATAACACAATATTTAATCTTGTTTTTGGAAATTGGTCATTGATGTCAGTATTTTTAAAGCAACATATTTCGATTAGAATCTAATTATCAGAATTGTTACATTTTTTGTACGTGACTTACTGCACAGCCATGCATATATTTGTTATTATTTTGATATGCAATAAAATAACATGAAATAAAATGTTTGAAATCACTGAAATATTTAATGAAATCTTGATCAAAGTTTTTGTGATGCTTTGTGTTAATCTGTCTAATCTGTAATATGTATTTTTGTAAGACAATATTTCTGTTCTAGTAACGTAGTTGATATGTCTAAATGAAATTTTTTATATGTATTGCATTTCTTTACCTGTATTTTGCCATATTGTCTATCCTGTGTCTTGTAGTGAAGAGTTACATTCTGAGTGCAATGATATTTTTACGTTAGAATGGTGGAGAACGAGTTTGAAAAAATTGTGTGAAGTATCAGATACCAGTATTGATTACAACAACCCAATATTTGAAATAGCACAGGGTGTGCTTAAAATAATGTGAAATTAAGGAGTAATAACTGTTAACAAATCAACATATCTACATTCTGATTGCTGCCACAGATTCTGAAAAAATGCCAGTTTTACACAGTTTCCACATGATCACCTTTCATTTCATGGATAATATCAAGTTAGTATTCTCAATCCATGTACATTCAAACATATCTGGTATTTCTGACAAAATGAAATTTGTTATCCTGTTACATAGATCGTGAAGCTCAGTAACAAGACTAGTGTATAGTGTCACTGTCTTATAATGCCTGCACAGTTTTCATCTTGTATGTGTGCAGTTTAAGATATGAAGCACTCTGTGGATGGTTAAGTGTGGAATTTGTAGTTGCTATGGAGCATGGCTTATTAATTTGGTGGAGTTGTTCTGAAAAACTTCCCTTAATTTTTCCACTTGGTATTTCAATATATGGAATCTTAGTGTCATCTGTTGCCAACAGACAAAAACTTCTGTCTTTTTGTCATCTATTGGAAGCTATTGCATTTGATTAGTGTTGCTAATTTACATTGTATAGATATTTCTGTTTTTGACATTTTATATACACTGTATATATCAGAATTTTTCAACTAGATAGCAGCACTCATCTTCCTCCCAACCCCATCCTCCTAACATAGAAACATCACTGCACTAGGGACAACTCTATACTCTTCAATGGTAGTGATAAAAAACAAAGCAAAATAAGGTAAAGAAGTGCAGCATAATAAAAATTTGATTTATGCATGCCAGCTATATTACTAAAAAATATTATTGGACATCAGATTTAATTACCAGTATTTGCAGGATTGTGCAGTGACTTGCATACAATAAAATGTAACAAGCCTCATGATTAGATTTTAATTGAAGTTTGTTACTCAGAAATACTTACATCAGTGATTGTCTCCCAAAAAACACAGTGGAAGTAGCGTAGCTCATCCTGTTAATGGAAGCAAGAAGCGCTTCTGAAATGTTTGGTGTATTTCCACCAGGTTACTTGGCATAACAACCCAAAAGACAGTCATCTTCATCAATAATACAGTTCATATGTGTAGTGGAACCTCCACAATTTATGTTTAGTCAATATGAATAGTAGTAGCAGGGTTAGCTCAGTAAGTATAGTGACTGACTGCAGATTGGTTGACGGGTTCATTCCCCTACAGGGGCAGAGGATTTTTCCTCTACCCTATGCATCCAGACTGGCTCTGGGGCCCACCCAGCCTCCTATATGATGGGTACTGGGGTCCTTTTCTCGGGGTAGAGGGTGTGATGCTGACACACTCACCCCTATATATTGCTGAGGTTAAGAATTAGTAGGAGCTATACCACCTCTCCCCCCAAGTGCCTACATGACATATAGAAGGACATCTATATCTTTTTACTTTTTTACAGTGTGGATAGTTGTTATCTGTTTGTTTGACAGTTTTTCAATAGGTTTTTCAGAAGTTTTCTTGTTTTCTTTCAACTTCACACTAAAATTATTACTCTTTTTTAACACCTTGAACATGCCAGTGTCAAGCCCGCTAATACAATGTTAGAATCCTGAGGAGGGAATGAGCTCTCAGTGATATTTGTTATTCTGAAATTAATTTATAGTTTTGATAACTAAATCCACAATGCTGGAAACACATTTGTGTGATAAGCGTGTGTTGATATATTATGTTTTCTTGTTTCAGTCATTTGTATATTTACATTACATATGAGGAATGTATTTTAAATTAACGCTTAATTAACATTCATGATATAATTACTTTATTACTACGGATATTACTGAAACAGTTAGCATTTAAATTCACCTGTGAAATCAATCAGTAAAAGCCATGGATTTCATTATTACTGATAGCTGCAGGTCTTTGTACTAAATCTTTTTATTTGTTTGGTGCACAGCAACAAGAGATCAGAATGATTTGGCGGCATTCGTTCTTAATTTATAGAAAAAATCCTTCAGTGAATGTACAGGAATAGATAACATTTTTCATCCAACACCCACTTCTCTTGAAATTTCAATCAGTTTAACATTGAACATCAGCGCATACCCAAGAACATAAACTTTTCTTATATCCAGTGATGTAGTCACTCTGCTGGCCAAGAAATTCTGCTTTCTGTGGAATCGAAATTTCATTACCGTGTTTACAAGAACCTGCCTTTGGACCTTACCCAGAGTCAGATGAAGCTAGTCTGCAACATCATACCCTGACACTTTAGGATCCTTTTTAATATTATCCTTCAATCTCCGTTTTGGTCTCCCAGATGGTCTCTTCCGTTACTGGTGATAACAGATGTGACTGTGGAGACGCTTGTTGTTCCAAATCTCGTAGTATTTTCTGTTGTGGGAGAGTTTATTTATGATAATAGAAATCTTGTAGTTGCTGTTTATAATACACTACACGGTATGCAAAGTTTTAAGATGATTCAGTGACGATAATGATTGTCACTTGTCCGGGTCACTTTTAATTGATTACCAGTGAACGACAAAAAAAATTGGTGACGTGAAGCATTGGACAGATCGAAATTTTTTGAGAATACATGCCTTCCCTGTCATCCATTGATGGGGGAGTCTGAAGTATGTTCTTTACGAGAGGACGCCCATTTAACTTTGTGTTTCTGCCCAGTGAATGTGCGTAAACATGATCCTGGTGAGGTTAAACCCTTGTGAAGCTCAAAATCTCTTCACTAGTTGTGCAGGTTGCGTGTACCTAAGGGAAAGTATCTCCTGGTACCGATACAGGTAAGATGGGGTACACTGCTGTTCCCTATTGGGAACTGGTCCTTTGTCTGTCGGGTACTATAGGGTGGCTAAATGAAAGAAGTCACAGCACAGCATTCGAAACGCGTAGCCTGGATTAGAGCTACAAGAAATGCTTACAGATTAGTAATATAAAAATAGTATAGGCCAAATTACTTATCTCTGCTCAATTCAAGAATATAATACGATATCTTGTACTCCTATCTCCAATGTGGCTTTATATCGAGATTACAATTTTTCTGCGTTGCAGTACATGAAGATAGTACTCCTCCCTTAACAGTATTACCATGGAAACGGATATAATATTATCCCATAAACTCCAAAATTCTTGAACAGCAAATGACCATCATACTTTAGCGACCGTGATAACAGCACACAGATTCATAAATATTATCGCATTTTGACCAAAAATCCCGTAATAACAGTAAATGATTGCCAGCCAACCAACACTGCTTGTTATTTTACTGTATAACAATAGTGGCGTTTCAGTAGTTCAATTCAGTTCGTTTCTTATGTGCCTGTCAGCGGCCAAACAAGGCCAATCACAGCCAAGTACATAAAACAAACACAAAACATAAAGAAACAGTGAAATGTGCAATACGATTTCCACAGCTTGTGGACCAAGAAATGTCATTGAAAATAGCATTGGCAGCAGAAACGCATCTAGCTGACGGACTAACCTTGAAATTGTGATTAACCATAAACGTAGAGAAGTCTGTAATTCGCCTTTGAGGCATGCGTACACTGACGGAATCAGACATGGAAGAACAACTAAAGATGGTGTTCAGTTCATTATTGAGGCAATTTCTTTATTTTAACGTGGTAAGTTAACAGCTACAGGAGTCATATTACAGTCAACAGAATAAGATAAAATAAATAAATGAATAGAAGAGAAAATAATAAAAAGGTGAAAACAAGACGAAACTAAGTACTCGTTCATGTAATCAGTCTGAACACTTTCATTTGTCGAAAAGGTGTCCTCGAAGTAGACAGTTTTGTTGCCAGAAATTTCTGTCTTTTGCAGCACTGACGCACCAAGCGGAAGGACCATGTATTAATGCACTGCTTATAATGAAAGTATAGAAAATTATTTTGCCTTGTAGGCACACGAACACGATGGATGAAATGACATTTATTTTGACCTTGAGAACATTAATGAGGAATAACGCGTCGAGATGTCCAGTCTGGAATAAGGTGTTCTGAAATTTAAATGGCTCAGTATTGAATCATAATTATGCAAAGTATGAAACATGAAAAACGATAACACAAAGTGGGAAAACTTTTGCTGTATGTTTTGTTTCGTTGGAGTCGGTCGATGTAAGGTTATTTATTCTATATTGCAGAGGCCGACTCTAGCTTTGGCCCAATTAAAGCAATATATAAGTCATCTAAAGAAGATAAATTTGCTAGTAATGAAACGAATAAACCTGAGTATATAAAAATTAACAAGACAGCGAAAATACGATTTATTATCTAATATAATAATGTGATTATTGGGTGACATAATGATACTTTTCCTTACTACCTGACTTCTAGACCAGGATTCCCCACTGGCGACGTGACTGCTTGGTGGATTCGTAGGGGAAGACGCCCGCTGCTGACGTCGGTCGTGCGAGCGATATCGATTTGTACGCGACTTGTCACCGTCTCGGCTAGGAACTTGAGACTTCTACAAATTTAAATTTATCATGCTGTAGGTCAGGGATTTGTTCTCCGGATCGGTCTTTCTATCATCACAGACGAAACCCGATTTATCGATACAGAAGGTCGTGTTGCAGTGGTTAGCACCAACGTTCATAAAGAATCGATATTAAATGACCCACAAATTAATTGGAGTTAGTAATAACACCACAACGTGCTGAGATAATTTGAGTCAGTCACTTGTTATTATCTTATCTGCTTTCCAAAATGCTGGAGATTAAGATATGCAGAACGAAAATGCAGGCAGTTTGTAGGGATATGCGACGATATGATTACATTGAATGAAGAACATAAAGTATCGATATTTGAAAGCAAGGCCATTAGGAGAGTAAAGAGGACAAAACTAGAGTCATTTAGAATGTTACGTAATGTGAAGCATTGGCGTGTAGGTAGGGCTGAAGAAACGAAGGATTCCAAATAGAGATTTTTGTGGAAACCATCTTGGAAAAAACTGTTTGCAAGATAGAGAAGGAGATGCATGGCAAATAATTAAGGTAGATTTGAAGGAAATAGGTTGTGATGATGAACATTTATTGAAGCAATGTTTAACATTCGTAATGCCATTTATTCAGTTAGAAACTGGAACAATTTCTATGTGTTTGGAATAATATAGCAAAATGTTTTATAAGATTTATTAGAAATGTAATAAGTTGGGTGGGGTCATTTGTAGAATTTTTTTATAGTTTGTCTTGTGAACACGGTGGTGGGCTCTGGGTTATATAAAAGAGGGCTGTTTCTTGACTAGCTAGTTGATCGATTATTGGATTTTGAAAAGGACTGGTCCGTGGAGTTATGCTATGAAGATGGCTGTCTCTGACCTATGAAACGTCGGTAAACTTCTACCAGACTACACGGCGCAAAAACCCAGGAGACAGCCATCTTTAGACTCAGCTTCGGGGAAACCTCAAATCCTACGAGTAATTCTTTGTTGTTATAGTTTAAACTGTATGATTTGAAGGAAAGTAGGCGACTTAATTTCTTCCCAGAATGTCTTGTTCACCAAAAATGTGATAAGTCTTCTGACTATACGTAAATTCAAGAGCGGCACGATGTGGAAATGCGCTTTTGGGTAGTAGGAAGAAGTGAATTGTTAAGTTGGAGTCGAAATGTTTGATACGTAGTGTCATTATGAATTTTTTTGAGCGTTAATTTTGTAGATTTAAATTTGTTCCTCTGGTGAAGACGTACGAAGAGGAGGTAAAGCTTCACGCATCTTTAACCTTGGCATTAGATGGATGTGATTCCTCTGCCGGTCGTTTATTGAAGTTTTGTGTGATCGTGTCGTGGCGTTTTATGGATATAGAGCAAATCTGAGCCGTACATCAGTTACCTTGGAATGTTGTATTGTTTTCACTCGGCAGTCATCTGTTGACCACAAATTCTGACGGGGAGCGTGTCTTTGGTTCAGGGATCGAGTCTCTGCGAGATGTCGTATGTGCTGGATGAGCAGTGGCTACGTTTCAAGTTGTGAGCAGACATTGAGCCTGGATAGGAAGTACCGAGTGCCTTCACCGGTCAAGGATTCTGGAGGGAAGACAGAGGAAATAGATGGATAGCGTGACTAAGAAAACGAAACGTTCCTTTTCGGTAAAATACATCTTCGTGATGAACATGTGCACGTTTCTTGTATTGATACCTGGTTGCACAGGTATTACATTCCTAGCACGCAAGAACTTTCTATATACAGGATAATTTTAGTTAATATACTTAAAAAAGATTTTAAAAAAAGATTATTGTTTTGACTGTATCCTCAAATTATAGACAACTTGGCAGACGATCATATTAAAATATTTTGATATTTTGGAGTTGTTTTTAGAGTAAATAGCTGTCATAACGTGAAATTTTGGGATCCAGTTGGACGTATATTTTACGCAGTACTAAACGCGTATTAAATCTGTAAATCCGAAAATTTTCTCTATTGGAAGTATCTTTTGTGCTTACGAATGAGGAGCAGTGTAACGAAATAATCTTAAGATGACCGATGTGCCCTACAGTTCAGTGTAGTTCTTTATTAAGATTGTGTGCCACTTGGGGATATTCACAAGTTGGCCGAAATTTTTAGTGGTAAAAGTAAGACGTAGATTTATTTTATTTTTTTATTTAGTGTTCTGTCTGACGACAGGTCCATATGAACAGGATCCTTCCATCCTTTTCTCGGACTGGACCTGTTCATATACGTTCTTGGCAGATGATCCAGAAGTGGTTTGCCATTGCCTTCTTCTGTGTGTGAATGGAGTAATTGTTGGGATGCCACGGAGAAACCGGAGAAGCCCCCGGAGGAAAACTCCGTGTTGCCTAGACCACGGCCTTGCCCAACACAAGTTATAAATTCGGGCACCGCCGGGAATCGAACCCGAGACCCCAGGATTACAAGGCCAGCGTTCTAACCGCTAGACCACCGTAGCTACTAGACGTAGATTAGTAAATGTAATTGTTGTTTAGACTGAATAACACTTATCGTAATTATTATAGAAATGTGCTTAAACGTTATCTGGAAATAAGTTGCCTATAGATAAACATTCGGTTTATCACAATTGTTTTACAGTTTTGCTTTGGGATATTCCAGCAGAAAGCCCCCAACACATGAGGAACTGCAGCGAGGAGTTGGCGTCCATTGCCGACACGAAATTTACCGTGCAGAATCGCGAAGTATTGTTGCGACCAAGGCGAATGGTTATGCGGCGAGAAACGGCACTAGCGACATCTTTTTTCTGTTTATTAGTCAGACGCTGACATCAGAGCTCTCGTGATTGTCGGAATATAGCATTTTCATGTCATCCAATGTTTGAAGATCACAGAAGTAAATCGATCGGAATTACATTCATGAATAAACTAAAAGCAGATTAACGTCTAGTTTAGAATTCTAGTAATCGGTTTCCTATGAAAAATCTGAAATATCGTGTGTAAAATTTAAATTGTTGGTTTTGTTTGTACGTACGTACGAATGTATGTGTCTCGAGAATTGATTAACCGATTTTCACAAAACTTGGCATGCTTGATCCTTGAAACCAGAAAGTGAACATGGGAAAGCTAAGACTTTGGAGAAAACTGTCTTGGAGTTCAAGTCCCGGTGAGGACGTTTCTTGTAGCTCGGAAACTAAACACGACTGAAGAACGAGACAGAATTTTTTTTTCCAGTTGTATGGCAGAAACCAAGGTCACCAAGGTTTCTAGCTAAGATAGATATTTTGGGTTTAGGGATAATATTCTAATATTTTTTCGTGCGATAATCGATGATTATATCGTTTGATCAGATCTGTGATGAGCTTTCGGGCAATAAAAATTAGTATGATATGCAAGTATTTTCCGAATGTCCTCGCACTCTGTTAGTATTAAAATGTTCTGTTCAGGGTGACACGTGGCCACTGCAGAGCGCAAAGTGTAACGAATGCGTGCGTTTCTGTGGTAACAATAGGAACGTGAACAGTAATTATCTGCCAGGAAAAGTGACGATAAGTAAGCGCTCTGTTCCTTGCTGCTTTTTTCCGTACCATGTGTAGAAAGTTGCCCACATTTATTGTTGAATTTTGTTTTGTTATGCATAGTTGTGTTAGACCGAGCTGGGCATTGACCTGTGCAAACAATTGCCGGACGCAACAGAGCGGAGATACGTACCTCATCTCGCTGTTATTCACATGCGAGATAATTTTATCGATCTTTTTTATGTCGGAAAGAAATGGTCTGCGTCTCGGATCTGAAAGATAAATGTTTTTTTGGAACACGGTGTTGAGGAAAATTTGGGCACGAGACGGAGGGACGTGCAGGAGACTGGAGAAAATTACGTAACGAGGGGGCTCATATTTTTTATTCACCAAATAATTAGGGTAATAAAATTGAGGATTATGAGAAGGCCAGGTCATGGGGAATGAGAAGTGTAGACATTGTTGGTCGACAGCCTGAAGGATAGAGGCCCGTTTGGAGATCCAGGCACAGATTGCAGGATAATATTAAAATGGATCTGAGAGTGGTAAGTTATGAGATGGATTCAGGATGGGTTAAATTAATGAAACTTCTGACTTCTTAAACGATGAGGAATTTGTTGATTACCTGAGCAACTACTAGTTTCTTAAGAGATGTTTTTTAATTAAGCTAGTTAGTGGGCTGTATATGTAGTCCAAACAACTTCCTTCCAGTTGAATAAAAATTTCCTTGGATATTATCCATCGTCTAGTAAAATATACCTGAAGACGGAGATAAGAGTCCCATCTCCGAAACGTCGTTTTACGTTTTTATATTTTATATTTTACTAGACGATGGATAATATCCAAGGAAATTTTTATTCAAATGACTCTTCACCATCGTCAAGAAGTTTTAGATTTGATAAACTTCCTACCAAGACGTTTCTTAATAAAAATTGCATTGTTTTAAATTGTTCTTTTTTACTTTTGTCCGTCGTATAAATATTATAAAACTATAGCGTTTCGGAAGTTGAGAAAAAGAAGAAAATTGATTGAGCTAGCCTCGAACCTGGACCTTGGGACCAAACAGATTTTTCTCTCCTCCCCCCCTGACGGAAGTAGAATTCAGCTTGCGAAATGTTTTTTATGTTATTTAGACGAAGGACAAAGTCCAGTAGAGTACTGATCGCCGAAAGCCTTAAAAACAGTCTAAATTTTCAGTTTTACCTCGTGCATGCCACATCCGGTTTTTATTATAATTGGTATTTCCGGGATAAGTTTGGCATTTAGCGTGTTTTGGAGAGTAAATAAAGATGTCTGATGCCCCACTACCCATTTAGCGGAAAGCATGACAGAAATGCCATGAATGGAGAACTGTTGGTTGTCAGTGTGAGTATGTGGGCCCGGATAAACAAGTGGGCGGCTCGCCAAGAAGTCACGAGACTTCCTACAGACCGCGCCTAAAACTTGAGTGTTCCAGGCCCCAGTTCCAAATTTGGTACAGTGTGTCATGCGGTGAAGAACGCGGTTATTATAGAGTGCACGTCTCTACGCTGTGGGCTTCGGTTCCACCAGTGGTTGTGTGTGAATGTAGGCCTAACCACGTTTATCAGTCTCATTCCCGTTTCAAACAAATCGGAAGATCTTCAGAGAGGTTTTGTCTTCTCGAAGGAAGGTACTGTCAAAACTGGGAGCGATATTGTCTCCGTATTTTTACTGCAGGAGTTTAAAAAAGCCATTTACTCTGAAATCTTGCTACCGGGATTCGAAACGGAAACCTGTGGTATACGAAGCATCGCGACGGTGGGCGAAATCTGATGTCTTCATGTTGGGATTATGTCAGCTGTATAATAAATCCCGTAGTGAATGATTTACTCTGGCAGTTTTGAAACCATTTTGCAGTTGTGTATGAATTAACTGTTGTAACATTTTTTTGAGTTTCATTTCTGTGATTTCGGCAAAGGAACTGAAATAACCGCGAAAAGTTTTCGTTGCTGCTTTGGTTCTTCGGAATGAATGTCTGGATAGCAGTACCACGATATACTGAATTTGCGTGAGAAACTGAAGGAAACAGAGATTTTAATTTGGTTAATTTTGTTAACCATGCCAGATTACGTAGTATCGGTTGGGGGACGTTGGGCTGATTATGTATGGTGAATGGGATGAAATGTTGGAAGAAGGAGTCGTGGCATGTCTCAGTCCTATTCCAGTGTTTGCTGGAAGGAAGGGCCGTGAGAAAGTGGTATCCCCTCCTGCGTCCTGTCGTCACATCATTGCGATGTTGTGATCACCACGATCTGTTGCTGTTGTGGGCCCACACCCGGACTTGATCCGTCCTAACATGGTCACGCGGCAAGATGTTTGCCCACGTGAATTCGTCTCTTGAGAGACAAACCCACAAGGCGTCAGTATTGCCAACTTGTTACACAATTGTGCTCTAACATGACATTTAAAGAAAGCGTTATTTAAAAAAACGTATAGATTAGCGTCGTAATAGTGCCATGTTGGCCACTCTAAACATTGGACAAACGGTACACAAACATAAGTAAGAGAGAATATAAATGGCCTCTGGGAAGTCGCTTTTAGTGATTATATATCCTTTTTCTGCACTCAAATTGATTTTGTGGCATTTGAATAAAATCTTTTTATGATACAAAGGTTATTTTATATATTCTTTGTTTATTATTTAATAACGCATCAGTTGGCAGGATTGTAAGTTATATCATCTGATGGTAGAATGAGGTGAATTGGAAAGGATGCGGACATGGTCTAAATTTCTGTTGTCTCCCTTTTCTTGTGTATGGGGACTCAGGAAAACCGCAAAGGACCTTATATGGCTTGTCCCTGGGCTGAGATTTGAACACGGGAGTGACTGAATACGAAACAGTAGAGCTAACCACTAGACCGCGACATTCATTTGTTATTTTAAGGCCTGAAACTTTTGTATAAATGTTTTCTCCACAGGAGGTGTCTGTGTTCTGGGTTTTAGCTCCGTGTGGTGTGGTAGAAGTTTAGAGACGCTTACTGCGTCCATCATCAGGGCGATTGTCCATGCGACCGTTTTTAAGATTTAGGCGTAAATTGGGAGATTGTGGACTGTCTTAGAATATATTATATATGGGGTGGACTGGATTCAAGTGGCTTAGGATAGGGGCAGTGTCTTTCTCTTGCAAACGCAATAATAAGCCTTGTGGTTCCGTAAGCGGTGATGAATCCCTTGACTAATTGAGCGACTATCAGTTTGTCAAGACGGACGCCACTCAGTGCAGTTAATTCGAGCCAACTCTTCTTTAATTAAATGTGCTACAAAAATAGCTTTGAGCTCTAGGCTTACCACGAACATCAATACTATGAAGTTCTAGCTGGGGTCGTTCATCTGCAGTCCACTGCCTACTCTGTAGCCATAAGTTGTCGACCGTGTCTGCAAATTGTAAAATTATTTCCGTAATCCGCACGCAATGTGCATATTTTGTACAGCCCTTGTTAAGTTTGAAATTGCCCAACTGTAGTTTTACTGTCCTTTGTACTGACTGACCACGTCTTGGCTTACGGACTGCATCTATTTGTTCAGTGTGGGTTTTCTGTGAAATCGAGCTCTGTTTTAGGGAGCTACAAGCGACGAACATCTTCACCGGGACTCGAATCCGTGACATTTTTCGGGTTTGTGACCTTAAGTCATGTAATCTTTGCGCCGAAATGAGCAAATTTTGCCATGACGCCAGTGTTCTTTCGTCCTTAGTTTCCGTACAACAGAAAACATTCTTATCAGGACTCGAACCCAGCACAGTTTTTTGTGTCGTGGCCTTTATTCCTGTAATCTCCTTGCCGAAACGAATAAATTTTGACCTGGCGTCGTTCTATCGTGCAATATGAGCAATAGAAATCATCCTCATCGGGAATCAAACCCAGGACAGTTTTCCGGGGTTGTGCTATTTGTTTATATAATCTTCTCTCCGAAACGTTCTTCTATTGGGTTTAGTTTCTGAGCTGCAGGAAGCGTCCTCATCGAAAAATGAAGTCGGGACATTTTTTTTGTAGTTATGACCGCTCTATGTTCTCTTGGAATTAGCATGCCAAGTTTGGTGCAAATCGGTTTATCCGTTCTCTAGACATACGCAAACAGAAATAAAAGTACCCACAATTTTAACTTCATATACAAGATAGCCAGGTATCATAGTCAGCCCTTTGGCCTCAAAGATTCTTAATGCAAAAATAGAACTGTAAGTATTACCAGAGCAACAAGTCACTGGTAAATTATGTGTTATGCTATCATCTTTCATTTGTGCCAATTTATAGGTGTAGCAGCTGGAGAATGATGGATTCTGCAGTTTGTGGGGTACAACACAGATTTCATTTCCTGCTCTGGCTGTTTTCTGAACCATTTCAGTACAGTTTGCATCCTCACAACTAGTTTCATTAATTTGTAGCTTAAATGCGTCATGTTTGTGTTGATTAAATATATATTTATTTTCACAGTCTATACACAAACGTTGTAATTAAATGATGTTGTTAAAATTATAAACCTGAAGATGAGGTCTTATCCATCGAAACATGTCGTAAAAAAAGCGTTAAATAATGTAAAATCGTATTTACGATAAAAAGCGCCAAAATATAATATTTTATACAACATAATGTTTTAATATTATATAATTTTAACAACATCATTTAATTACAACGTTTGTGTATAGACTGTGAAAATAAATATATAGTTTCATTAAGGTCCAGTCAAGTTCCTTTGATACTCATTCCTATGTTTATTTATTGACTTGAGTCCTCTGTACAGAAGACTGGTCATCTAATACTGTGTTTTTTGTAGACCATGGCCTGGTAAAAAACTATCCCTAAGGCGCCATTCTTTTGTTCTGCAGACTTTTTTCTTATAACTAGAAGCCTACCATTCCTTTCATATTCTTGCTTATAGATTTCATGAACTGTTTAATTTACTTATTCCAAGTGGAAGTGATGATTATGGCCTGCTGCAGTACTTTATTTGTTCCAGCGTGAACAAGATTGGAACCCTATCAGATTTCCAGTTCTGTCGCAATCTGCAGGAGCTGTATGTACGCAAGAACAACATTCGGGAGTTGAACCAGATCTTATATCTACAAGATTTGCCCCGACTCAAGTGCTTGTGGCTCGAGGAGAACCCATGTGCTGATACAGATCAGTAAGTGGCTTTAAAGAGGGTAAAGACAGGTTTGTCCCTGTGTTTATTTAAACACTCAAAATACTTGCAGTTCTAGACACTTTTGTGCACATGACTGATGTATGATTTTCATTTCTTTCAGCATGCAAAAAAGGCAATGATGAAATGAAATCTGTTATTTCAGCTTTGGTTTATAAGATGGAATAGCTTTGTAATTTTCATTGTATATTTAAACACCTTGACTGGTTGCATACAGATGTACTCACATGTGTACATACACAGATCATTTTTTTTTATATATATACGCAACGCAAGATGTGCAACAGTTTTTAAAATTGATAGACCTGATGATGATGTAATACACATCGAAACATGTCGTCAATACAAAATGTAACAAGATACAGTATCTACTGAGAATGTTATAATTTTAAGTAATTTTAAACAACATTATTTTAAGTTTGTGTATAGACGGAAAATAAATTATTGTACAGATCATTTTGTTCCTTCCTTTCCAGTTTTGTTACCTGTTATTCGAGGCCATATGAGGGTTCTCTGCTTAATTACATACGTATAGCATGATCTAATTGGAGGTTCTATCCATGCTAAAAGAATAGCATTCTGAGTGAAACTACTTTAGTTACCTAATATTACAATAGCTGACAAAAATATTGTCTTTCAGTGACCATGTACATTTGCCACTGATGTAAAATATTCTTACCTTTTGTGGTTTCTGGTATATTATTTCAGATTTTGATCTGTAAAACATCCAAAGTACATGGAGTTTTTCTGTATACTGACTGAATTTTGCAAGAATTTCAGAGGTATTTGCTGCCTCCATCATCTGGGCGATGAGTTGATGGAGGCAGCTAACACCTGTGAAACATGGTTAAACTTCTACAAGACCGTACTGTGCAGCATCCCAGAAGACAGTTATTGTCATACTTTCTCCTACGAGAACCTGAAATCTCACAAAATGCTGTGCATGTTGAATGAACCACTCTGTTTGTGTGTGCTTGCAGTATACAACTTCACCATTTGATTTATAAGTACTTGCAAGATTTGAGGTTTTCACAGCGGTGAGTATGAAGATTTTTTGTCTTCTGGGTTGTTGCGCTGTGTAGTCTGGTCGATGTTAACCAACGTTTCAGAGGTCATACTGCCTCCGTCATCAGGGCGATGAGTATGAAAATTTCTGTCTTCTGGGTTGTTGCGCTGTGTAGTCTGGTCGATGTTTACCAACGTTTCAGAGATCATACTGCCTCTGTTATGACGTTGGTAAACATCGACCAGACTACACAGCGCAACAACCCAGAAGACAGAAATCTTTATAAGTACTTGTTTTCTGGTCAGTTAAGTTACATGGTTCTCTATAGATATCGACTGACTGTATTGCGGACTCTACCGAATCTCCAGAAATTGGACAACATTGCAGTACAGCCAGAAGAGGTACAGGATGCCCTGAGGAAAGGTCGAGAGTTAGTGCACCCAGAGGACATTCAGGATGTATCTCCTGCAACAGATCGTCACTGGGGATCAGGTTCCAGCAGTCCATCCCACAGCCCCACACAGCATGAGGTATGTTTAGCCAAGGTGTCTGTTAAACAAGCAGCAAAGAAGCACTGATTTAGCACTCATATAAACGTATCAAGTGATGTTTTTGCAGGAATACATACCTCAAGTGTACTACAGAGAGTATGAGGAGGTGGAGCATACAGCAAGGATACCTAGTGTTGGGCAGGTGAATTATATTTTAATTTGTTTTCAGTTGGTGCATGCAGCATGTTCTCCTCTGCATCAATTAAGACTTCAACCAACCTATTTTATGTTTGTGTCAAGGTGGATGTGAGTTCTTGATGTCTTGCATTTTTATTTTATACATCATTTTGTTATGGAAGTAGTATGTTACTGAAATCCTTTTACTTCAGACTGGCATTACACAACTAACTATTTATAATACTTTTTAGAATAAACACATTCTCAAACTGTACACCCTGAGTTGCTTGTGGCATGATGATCTTTGCATCACAGCCGTGTGCTACATACCTGTCTGTTATTGTGACTTGTGTTCATGTTGCTGTGTTTGAGAAATGTACAGTGATGGTCTTTGCAAGACTGGACCATCCGCTCAGTTCACTTTGCTCTTTTCCCTCTGTGTTTATGTCTGTGTGTGTCTATCATGGTCATAATCTGAAACATCCATATAAATAAAGGTCAATTTCTTTTAAATGAAGGTTACCTAAAGCCAGCTCTTTGAACATTAATATTTATAATCACGTTGCTCATCTTGATTTAAAATCAACTCCTTAATGAGGTTTGAGAAACCAAAGAGGACATATATAATGTTTTTCTTTCCTTTAGTAGCACTTGGGGTGCAATCATAGATAGGGGGGGCCCTTCCATTTTTTTAATGGGCAGGGCAGAAAATTATTTGTAAATGAAAGAAATTTAAAGTGAAAATGAAGAAATGTTTGCAAAATAACATGGAGTACTGTAGATTTTACAGTATGCCATCTCTGCTGTTCTGCATGAAGTGATCTGAATTGTGTTTGTGACGTTTGCTTTGTAGCTTAATCTTGCGCTTAGTTGTGGCACTTGGCAGGAAATATTGTTTGAAATATGTATGTGCATTCCTTTTCTGCCAGTGATTTTGGGGGAGTCTGTGGCCTTCAATTGTCTTCTGACCATAACTGACCACATTTTCTCAGCTGTTATGAAATTTCAAGGTTTATTGCTGTATCCTTAGCAGCTCATTATTTAATCCTGGGCCAGCCATGTTCACTTAATACGTTTACAAAATGTTTAAAATGGATTTTAATATTATTTTGTTGAGTTATATTTACAAGTACTTATTATGCCACATATTTTTAGGTTCAGAGATGTTGAAGCTTAACAGTTGAGTCAGAAGTTGTCAGTGAAACATACACAAAGAAAATAGGCTGTAAAGAGATACATTGAAAGATGAGTTACATAAATTTTGTTATAACCTATATTTCGTGCACATTATTTCCATTTGGAAACTTTATAGTAAACTGACTACTTGAAAGCCTTAGGAGGATGATAATATTTGAAATGATTCTTTGTCTAAATGGTTGTGGAAATGTGAGTTGGAGGAACTGTAATGGTACCATATCTTTGAGTGCTGTTACCTGTTAGTATTAGTTACAGCTCTGTTATGTAGGTTTGTCACCATGGCATGACTTCTGTTTAGATGGCATGTGCGTTTTTTAGTAGATTGATCAAAGAAGACCTATACCAGAGGATTAATATTTTCAAAATGTATTAGTACCTCAATACTGATAACCTTGTTGATTGAAGGAGTTATAGGTGGTGTGTGTAAACATGTGTGGAGTTTTTCTGGGTACACAGAAAACTGAGATATTGGTAGGATATTATATATTAAAATGGGATTATGTTTTGGCATGTGAAGTTTGAATTGAATGGGCTGAGCATAGGGTCCTTTTGCAGATTTTTAGTTTATAGTGCTGAACTGTTTCGTTTTTAAAAGTCATCTCCACAGGCAGATTATGAACATAAAGAATCTGATATCTGTGCCATTATGAATACAAACAGCTGTACTTTGACATGAGTATGATAAGGCATGTTTTATGATGTCTACAGACAAGTCCCCCAAGACGACAGGGAACTGGTGAACGGGAGTCAGAGACAACAGATGTACGGCGACACTCAGCCTTGATACATGATGATGAATATCACACATCTTATGAGACAGACAGATGCAATGCTAATTATGGGGCATATATTCCCACGTGAGTACTTGTGATTAATATCATGGATTGAAGTGTAACAGTACTTATTCTGTTTACTATATCCAGTATCCTACTGAAAAGTTGAAGATGGCGGTCTTGTGGGTTGTTGCACCATGTAGGCTGGTAGAAGTTTACCAATATTTCAGAGGTCCTTGCTGCCTCCATCATCAGGTCACCCTGGTGGAGGCAGCAAGGATCTCTGAACCGTTGGTAAACTTCTGCCAGACTACACGGTGCAACAACCCACAAGACCGCCATCTTCAGACTCACCGCCGTGAAAACCTAAAGGCATACTGAAAAGTTCACTATGCATTAGGTGAAACAAGAGTTATACTGCATTGTGTGAAATTACAGGAAGTGAGTTGATGATGCAATTAACATGAATAACTAAAACCAGAAAAAGTGGAAGGTGTGAAGCGGTTGGGTCTTGTTTACATCTCAGTAAAGAGAGGAACTGCAGCAGATCTTGAACATTTTCTCATATGAATGAAATAAAGTGAAAATACATAACCAGTTATCCACATCAGAAATAGACAAATGTAAATAGCCTGGGGCCTGATCCAGTTCATTGATGTGTTTACAACAGCAAGCCAGTGGTCTCTGTCCTGAGCCACATGAATCCAGTCCATGTGATCACAACTTATTTCCTCTAGGGCCAGTTTAATTTTATGTTCCATCTACTCCTGCTGAGCTGTTTTTTCCCATCAGGTTTTCTACAAAAATTGTTTATTTATTTCTCATCTCTCCTATTTGTGCTATATGCTCTGCCTTTTCAGTTATATTGATTTAATTACTCTACTAATAGTTATGAAGAATACTGATCATAATTTGGACTGTTCCTTATTATGCAGTTTTGTCTAGTGTCCTGTTACCTCGCCTTTGTCCCAAACATATTCCTTAGCATCGTGTTCTTAAACATATGAATCTGTGTTCTTTTCTCAGGGTGAGAGTGAAAATGTATGAATTAAAAGAAAACCATATGCTGTCATTTCATGTCGTGTATGAATGTTTGTGTATTTTTTTGCAGATATTCTCAGCAGCAAAGTTCTCCATATGAAGTGAGTATAACTCCAGTCTATTTATTATAATGAGACATTCTCTCCTAATTGCATGTAAATTATTTTGGAATGCTGATTTACTAAAAAGCCTAGAAATTATGCTTGAAACCTCCATCTAAAAATGTTTAAGATTAAAGTTACAGAATGTATTGTAACAAACACTTCATATCATTACAATGACAAACTTTTTGGATATTACCCATTATTCTAATGCTAATTATAAAACTATAGTTTGGAGATTGGAATGTATCCCCTTAACTAGGTGGAACCTATTCTGTTGAGCCCAGTTGATAGAGGTAGTCGTTATCTGACTCTTTTATTTATTGGGCTGAACAGAGTAGATTACACCCATTGACAGTGACATATTTCAGTCTCTGAAACATAGTTTTTATTTAGAATGATGGATAATATGCAAGAAGTTTGTCATTGCAGTGATATACCATCATCATAATTGTATTTTGTGATATTTATATAATAGTATGACTTGTATTTGTATAACATGTATTGTATTATTATGACTTATTCTACATCCTATTGTCATCTGACTAACTTATGGATCCATGGAATGTAATAAAGATGTATGTATGTGTGTGTGTATGTTTTTTAACCATTCAAAGACCTGTAAATGACACCATGCTTGCCCATGCAGCTTCATTCAAGTGGCAGGTAACAAATTGATGGCTATCTTCAGGGTTGTAGTGTCGTGTAGTATAGTAGGTTTAACAACATTTCCGAAGCCCTTGCTGCCTCTATCATCAGGGCGATGAGATCACCCTGATAATGGATGATGACATGTGGGTAAACGTCTACCAGATTATACAGTGCTACAACCCAGAAGACAGCCATCTTTATGCATACTGCTGTGAAAACCTCAATTCCTAATTAAAATCAATTTTGGGTTAATGGCATTCAGAGGCTGAACTACACCCGTGTTGTGCAGAGTGAGCGATGTGTACAAGAATGAAATAAGTGTGAAGTCAATAAATAAAGTGAAGCCTTAATGTATGATAGGCTGCATAGAAGTGGAATAAAAACTCTGTTTCAGTGACTGTCTTTATTTTTATCATCAAATACTGATCAGAGTGACTAGGTTTTTGATATGTAAACATATTTACCTGTCAAAAGCAAAAGCAGTGGACAGCCTTTGATGAAGAAAGTGGACGTTCTGCCTGAAATGTCTAGAGTTTTATTCGATATGCATTTATTTACCATGATAACTTCAGATTGTCTTGTCTTGTTAATCTTGTGTAAGCTTGCTTTCACTAACCTTGGTTGTATGTAGCGCTCCCCTACCTCCACTAACAGTCACCCAGAAGAAGCGTCACCATCGGAAAGTATTAAGGATGAGATCAGCTGCCCCATGGCCATGTCAAACAGCATGCCTCTGATGAAGGTCAGCAGTAACATTGATAATGTGGTGCATGGAATACATATAGGGCAACTTATTTTAAAAAGTTATATCATCATGATTGTACTCCTGCTTGTATTTCCAGTACATACAAGTAGAATCAAAATGCATGTGCGAAGAGTATAGTTTAAACACCGTGTTCAAGGCTAATATTTAAATTATGCAGAAGAGAAACTTGGCTCTTATGTGGTTAACAGTTGGGTATGCTGTATATGTTCATCCTTCTGGTTGTCAGTATAAACATTGGTTTAGATATTGTTTTATGCAGTACAGAAATGGGACCAAACTGATGTTGCTGTTGGTTGAAATTTCTGGTTCTTGATTGTGCAGGAAGTGAAGAAATACTCTAGCAACTCTCCCATAAATTAAACACTGAACTGAGAAAGGATTTTAGGATTTACCAAAACTTTTGTCTAAAGCATGTGTAAGAACTGATCTTCTCAGTCTAATCTTGTTGGTAGCAGTGGTTTCTTGGTGTCAGTTAGTGACAAATTCTTTCCTCTTTGGTTTATCTGGAAATTGAGTTGTTGGAATACAAGTAGACACTGATCCGTCTGACAGGATTTGGCTCCAAATGGTGAAGAACTGCACCGAACTAGCAGTGGGCACTGTTGTCATGGAGGCCAGGCAGCTTGTGACAGTAGCAGTGATGGGAGTGCAAACAGCAGCCAGTGTGGGGGGCGGAGCGGGCGGGGGGTGAGTTGTGAGCTCAAAATCTATGTGGATTTCTGATACTGATGAATCACAATTAATGTGATTGTTAAACCCACAGGAAGAAGATCCCAAGCAGCGAGTCAGTACTTCGGATAAAGGACTTTCAAATTCTAGGCCTCTGTACCCTCGCAGACCTATCACTAGGGTGAGTTTTTTTTAAACACCCATCTGCATGTGTGTCTGCACAGTGTTGCAAAATCAACTTATCTCAATTGTGTGCATCATCCATATGCATACATAAGGACTGATTTCAGTTCTGACAGATTGACTTGATTCCATTCACTTGCTTAAGTTACTAAAAGACAAAATCACCAGTCAGTCATGTAATACAGCACTGGGAAACAGAATAGAAATGTTTTTTAGTGGATGAATTACAGGAGCTTTACTTTTTCATACCAAGACTCGCTATTATGAAAAATAGAAAATGAAGTTCAGATTTTCATCTTCAGATGATACCAAATGTCATAAAAATTAATCATGCTGAGGACATCAAAGTTAGCAGAGTTATCAGCTTACTGATTGTGTGGAATGTCAATACATGATGCATGGGCCTGGGGTATTGTGAGTACTGCTTATGGCACTGAGGGTTTAAACTGAAAGATTTTAATATTTAGTTTTCTCTCTTAAATATTTTAGGTAAATGGGTGTTTAGATTATTTTATACAAATAACAATTTTCATTATTTTGATATTTGTTACATCAGCATTTGACCATATATGTTGTAACAACATTACTTTGAGCACTAATAAACAAGATTTTCCATGTTTAGAGAATATACACACTGAACTTTAAGTTTAATGTGACATTGCATTTGCATAACCTATGTTCAAGTTAAAATTACCTTACTTTTTTAATTTGGATCTTAACTGTCAGGTAGAGAAGTCTCTGTTATGCACATTTCAGAGTTCCAACATCCTGTCAGCTGTACTGTGTCTAATAAAGGAGCTTGACTACCCAAACCTGGAGGTAGTGGAAATGGCCGTCCGGTCACGTATGGATGAACTGTGACTTTGCTGGCTGTGTGGGCGACAGTTACAGCTGTATCGGGAGTATTAACATGATGTGCAACCATGGCTGTCTGAGGACATTCCAGTAGAAACATCTGCAGCATTCAAACATACTCCAATGGCAGTTTAACCCCTCTGCACCCACATGCCATCATCAGGGATTATATAAAACATTAATGCCATTCTTGTAACTACCACTGTTTTTGTTTTGCTAATTAGCATTTAAGGCTAGGAGTAGATAGCAGAGAAATGGTTGCTGGTATCCAAAGGGATAAGACAATGTCCAGTGGCATGCAGACATTAGAAGGTCAAGAAATGTTCTGGCTTTGTAAAGTAGTGAGAAATTCAAGAAGATTTATCCCATTGTTCTATTTTCAGACTGTTGTATCCACACAAGACATATTTAGTGAGTCCTGTGTCTTTTGACTTCGGTGTTTTGTCTAATACACCTTCTTTGAAACAGGCCAGGATTACAGTGTTGAGAATAACTCATATAGCAGAGGACAAGGTTTGAAGCTTGGGGCAGAAACAAATAAAAATAACTGTAAAGTAGACAAAAAAAAAGCATTGTCATTAATTTATACTTAATGGTGAAGATTCTTGTGATAAAAACAAGCCTACCAACTACCATGGTTGCTGAATAAAATCTGTTTTCTGGAATCTGACTTCTGCTTTTGCTTTTGACAGTATGGCTTACTGTTGTGAAATTTACTTAACCATAATATACTGTCATAAATCAGTTTTCTGTTCTGTGTGTAGCTTTTTATGGCAACAGAAGTTGGTTGAATAACTGCATACTGTTGTTGAAATGTGTCCAAAGCATTGATGTTTCTGTGGTGGCAGGCTTGAAGTATCAGTATACATTTTTTGATATTTTAAAAGTATAATTACAGTATACACATATTTTATCGTAGTATTTGTGAAAGATGTACTTAGGTGAAATGAATAAATTGTTTTAGAGGGAATGTCATTTATAGGAACAGAAAACAATTCAGAAATAACAGGGTTTACATTGCCAGTGTCTGCAAATGTATAAGAGAATCTTAAATTTAAAACTGAGAAGACAGGCAAAAAATTAAATGAGAGAAGGAACAATGATATATACCTACAAGTGCCCATGGTGTTACAACCACAGAGAAGTATTGACAAAATATACAATGGTCTGTAGGAGAGATTAATTGACCCAATATAGTAGATTTTATACTTTTACCTGATGACAGAAACAAACCCAGCTTTTGAAATATGTTTTAATCAAAAAATAGGATAATGGGAATAGTCCAAAATATTTGTCAGTTTGATGTTATTTCAAGTTACGACACCAGAAGGGTAAACATTTTGTACCATTGGCTGATATTGTTGTCCTCTTTTGTGAAAACTACTCCAAGCAAACACTCTGTAGAGTCACAAGAAAACTCTCATCCAGATGTGATCTCCATCTAGTAAATTTTGTGGTTATTTAGCGAAGCTGTATCAATTGACAGTATTGCTCATCATGAGAAAAGAATTTTGAAAATGAAATAACCTTGATCCACTATGGGCTTTTGTGTCACAGGTACCATGAATGTAATGACAAAACAGTGTGCATAACAGTAGTTAACATCACGGCCAAGTGGTCAGGACTTCTTCATATTTAGGAGGTTCCAAGTCAAAATCTTGGTTGGAGATTGACTATCCTGACTGACCGTTTAGGCAGATTTCAGGATAGTACTTTAAATTATGCCATGGCCATTTCCTTTCTTACTCGGTGTGGAGACAGTTATTCTGTCTGAAGTTTTTGTGGGTTTCTTTAGTTGATTAGGCAAATGCTTCCTTTTATGTCCTTTTACATTTCACTGTTTACTGATTATTTTGTCATCTGGCACTGCATAGTCTAAGCTACTGACAATGTTGTTAAATAAACCATAAATAAATCAAATTAATGATTCCGAACTTTGGAACCTATAAACAGTTACTGCTGCAAAAATATAGTGACATATTTAAAATTGCTTCATTTGCTATGTGTGGTGAATGTCAGAAAGGTGTGCACAGCTGCTAATAAACAATTTAAATGTTCCCCTGAATATGCATTTTCAGGAATATACAGTTTCTGAAAGGTTTTTTTAAATATAGATTTCACGATTGTCTTAAAAATGTATGTAATTGCTAGTCTTGTAAGTATTTCCATGCTGTGTTATTGTGAATTACAGTGGTTACAAATGAATGTCCATACTGCTGGACAGGAGACATCTCTGACAGCAAAAATCCATGTTGTGTGATGTGTTGTACATTAATTTTCAATTGCTCTAGTAGCATAAATATTTTGTACATAATGTTTCTTCTTGTGAGATTTTTACTGCAGTCTGTATTCACTTTGGAGTCTTCTGGGTGTTGGACTATGTCAGAATGGTAACCGTTATCACATTTCTTCCAAAATAGGTAATTTTTACTATTTTGGCAGAGTGCAACACCCAGATAATTGTGTCCTGAATTTTATTGATGTGTGGTGTTGAGGGCAGACTGATTTGGATTCAGTGTAGCCAGTTGTAAGAGAATATGAAACACTGTTGCAATGAAAAAATGAAATATTACAAATTTCTCAAAAATACTCTTATATCCCTAAGTCTGATGATGCAATATTATGTTGTTTGTTTTTTTATGTTATTGCATACTTTTAAGTTTAAGTTATTGTAGCTAATTTGGCTATGTCCAATGAATGACCAACTTTGGTATAAAAATGCATACATTTTTCCAGTTTCGTACTACTTTAATTAAATCAGAGGTTCTCAATCTATGGCTGACTGATGTGTTTTGTGTGGCCCACATACATTCTTGTAATATTGTAACACTGTAAAACGAAAAAAAAAAATTATCACCTGAGTTAAATATTTAATTTTGAATAAAGTTGAAATTAACGAATTTGTAAGAGAAAATATATATGAACCTATTTTTGATAGTGAGCATAAGTTTTAATAAATTGCCATGAATTTTCAGTAAATTGTCATCTTTTATAACCCATCAGTCCATGAGGCAGTAAGAAATGATAAATGTAACCCAGGCCATAAAAGTTTGAGAACCCCTGCACTACGTAGAAGGAGAAGTGAGATGTTAAATGGTAACATAAGAGGCAGGTCATAAGGATCTGAAGGAAAATTTATTTGGGAAAGTATATAAAGTTATTCGAGTTGAAAACAAGTTCATGGAACAAGAAGTTGGTGAACTGCATGCTAATCATGAAGTAAAGATTAGACATGTCCTTGGAGTCCAGTTTTATTAATTTAGATGTTCTCAAAGTAGGATGTGAAGTTCTCACAGTAGTATGTACAAAGATGAGTGATGCTCATGATGGAGGCAGCTTAGCACTGAACCTGATAAGATAGCCATTTTATGATTTTCTAAAAAAATGGATTTTTTTGAGATACCAGGTTCTCATGGCAGTGAGTGTTTAGGTGGCTGTCTTCTGGATTGTTACACATGTAGTCTGGCTGAAGTCTCCTGACATTTCAGTGATATCACCCTGATGATGGATGCACCAAGCGCCTCTGAAACATGAACTACTACCAGACTACATGGTGCAAGAACCCAGAGGTCAACCATCTTCATGGGATTTTTTTATGAACTATATACACATGAAATATTTTGTTATTCCTTCCAACTTCTGCTTGAAAACAGTTTACTGTTTGATGGGCATGAAATATTTTGGAAGTTCATTGTGATATTTATGTAAAGTAGTGTGTTTTGTCCAAATATGAATTTGGATGATACATTTAACAAAACTTTCATAGCTAAAGTAGTGGTGTTTGTGAGTGCCTCAAAACTGAGCAGGCTGATCTAGCATTGAGAGTTGCAGGAGCAGTCCATGTTTCTTAGTGATTTCACTGTCTGTGCTAATGGATGGATTTTAATAGAATTTAATATTGTTAATTACTGTTGTTGGTCTGAAAGTTCTCTACAGTTGACTAGTGAGGGCTGCCACCTTGAGACATTCACAGGGGCCTGTTTTCACTCCCTTTGGATTTTTATGCCTGTATGCACTATACCATCGATCTAATTTTGTATAACTTTGCACTGATGTCTGTTGATATATAGTTAGTATTTGTTACATTTGACTCAGTTGGAAACTTGAGACAGGGTGGCCACACTTCTGGAAGGGATTTTTTATAATAAAATAACCACAACAAATGTTCTAACTTTTGGGTCTCTGTATCAGATTCGCTGGTATTGTGAATTTTGTTTTTTGATAATAGCTGTTAGATTAGCAGATACAAAAATATTCAAGTGTGTAAAGAATGTAAGTACTGGAGCATCGAACAGGATAAAAGTATCTTTATTTTTACTGTGCATTTGATTACCTTTATTGTAGCTGATTGTTGTGTTAAGGAGCATTTATTGTGCTTCTTATTGTTAATCATGGTTTTAAAAAATGTTTCAATCAGGTTTGTTAAATGAGATGTTAAGTTTAATTTTGATGTAAGATTTTAAATCTGGTCATAAGACAGTGTTCTGTAGGCTGGGACAGAACAACTGTGCCAAAGATGTGGATGTATGCTCTATCAGGAATAATTGGGGTGGAGGAAAATGTACTGGCACAGTTATCTGTATAATGTCTAAGAGAGATTTCAGGTTGTCATTCCAGTCGTTGCACTGTGGAATCTGATAGAAGTTTACCAGCATTTTAGAGGTACTTGCTGCATCCATCAATAGTGAAAGGGAAAATAATAAATGAGGGCATTAATTCAAGTAACAAAACAGAGCAATGGTTACTTCTGCTTTCAGAAATAAAATGAACAGGACTGAATGCTTCTCATGAATTTGTGTTTCTAGATGATGATGTTTTATGTTGTGGCCACCTTGTGGAAAGTGTGTGTGTGCGTGTGCATCCGCCCACATGCATATGAGCTATGAACTACTAACACAAGAATTGTAAATTACCATAAATTTTACAATGGCAGCTAACAGCAATGTTAATGACAGAGCTTATTATAATCAAAGGTTGTGTATTATTTGTTGTTTTCAGAGATGGAGATTATGTAATGAGGCTTTAATGATGCATAATGGCTCATAGTGCTTATTCCTGTGGACTTTGGCCCTCGTTTAGAAGGGACAGCTTATATTTCACTTTGAAACTAGTATATTTGTATACCTGCTTCTGCTACTGCATTCAAGTTCTGAAGACTTGAACTGTGAATTAAATATTTGAAATATTATGTAGGCCATCCTCTGACATGCAGTAGCTTATTCTTTTTTTTTACATTCTGATATTTCTCTCCCATCCCCATTCTAGATCTTTGTTAGGAAACCAATGTCATTCATTCCAAAATAGTGTTGGAAGTAACAAAATAAAGTGATGTTATTTAATTTTTTGAGAGATGGGGTGTGGTTTTGGGTTACAGGCAGCTGTTCTGTTGGGACTATACCATGTAAGTAAGTCCATGGAGCTAATATTTGCTCAGCTAGTCAGAAAAGCTCCTTACCTTTTATGGAATCAAAAGATTCATTTCCGTGTTCACAAGGGCTCATCACTGGACCCTGTCCTGTTCAGTCCACTGATTTATTTAAGATCAGCCCTCATCTGTGCCAAGTGGTCTCGTCCATTCAGGTTTTCTAACTTAAATTCTGTATGTATATATTTCTTCTATGGATACTACATGCCCCGCCCATCTTATCCTATTACA
Source organism: Zootermopsis nevadensis (assembly GCF_000696155.1). The sequence goes on along the minus strand of NW_019060373.1, from coordinate 10,359 downwards.
TTATGTATTGTAATTCATACTTGAAATGTTATTTATTATTAAGTAGAACAATGGGAAGAAATTGTGATGCCGGAATTATCTGCATATTCTTTTAACAGTTGACGCATGAAGTGGACATTGCAGAAAGAGACATTCTTAAATGCTTTTAATGCCTTGTTCAGAACACTTGAGCATTTGTCGTCTGAGACGTGCTAGCATCTCAGTGAATGATTTTAAATGGCATATTCCAAACTGTTACTGAAATAGGGACCTCATATTCATTACTTCCAATGAACTAAAGCACATAAACAAGTTTTTTGTTGTTGTAATCTTCATAGATACATTGAAGCAGAAACTGTATAACTGAATAAGGGGGAGTACAATAACCAGTTCCGACGGGGGCAGAGGATTTTTCCTCTAGCCTCTGCGTCCAGACCAGCTCTGGGGCCCACCCAGCCTCCTCTACAATGGGTACCGGGGTCCTTTCCCGGGGGTAAAGCCGGCCGGGGCGTGATGCTGACCACTCACCCCCATCTAGTGCCGAGGTCAAGGAAGAGAGGAGCTATACCTCCACTCACCCCAAACGCCTACATGGTGTATAGTGGGACAAACTTTACTTTACTTTTACAATAACCAGTTAGAGGAACTGCATATTTTGTATGAATTCTGTTACACATTCTTCGTTACTCTTCAATAATCTGCTTCAGGATATCATGTAGGACTTGAGGTTTTCATGGCAGCAAGTTAGAAGATGGTGTCTTCTGGTTTGTTGTACTGTGTAGTCTGGTAGTCTACATAGAACTTCAGTTATATCTAGGAATACAGTTGTGTTTTTCAGAATATTTTCTAAATGTTTGACATGCAGTATGATTGAACATTGTGGTCAAGTGCTTAGCCTCCTGCTTTGTATTTGGAAGGTCCCAGGTTCAAATCTCAGCATGGAGACCAGCTATCCTGACAGGTTTTTTGTGGTTTTCCTTAATTCCTGCTAGGAATAGTACCTTTGATAGGGCAGGAACCACATTCTTTCCACTATCATCCTCTCATTTGATGCTACGTAGTCTGAGATGTTGAAAGTGTTGTTAAATAAACTATAAATGAATAAGTAAGAGAGACAACATACTAAACGAATTGCAGGATTTATGGCCAGAATCATTCAAGTGAAGAGAATCTTGAGTTTTTGTTGCCTCCTATTGTCTTTTCAAAAATTCACATGTTGGTGTTGCCTGTCCTTTATAAATGTGGTGCCAAGGTTCACACTAGTGGTTGTGGACATGTCAGTGGAAAATCTTACCAATTCTCTGATTCTAACAGTAGCATGGCCACTAGAGGGAAGCAGAACTGATGTACTTATTGTTGAAATGTACATATTTTGTTAGTGCTAGGAATAACAGTTTTATGAATGTTAATGAAATTAATTTGTTGACCAGCTGATTGTGATGACGGTACTGTGTAATGGAGGTTAGCTGGCATTATTATGCTATTTATTGCTTTCATTGTGTGAAGCATCAAAGCTGAATGAATTTCTGTCTACTGGAGATAAGTAGTCTTCTCAAAACATTTTGTCCAAAATTGTATGATCTGGTCTGAACCAATTACTGCTAGAGATTAAACAAGCCTGGCATTTTATCAGTAAGTGTAGTGTGGATAAATTTCTTATGAAGGGAAGGAGAAGATATAATTATTTAAAGAACTCGTTATTTTAGAAATTTTTTATTATGAGTTAGTTGGTAAGAATGTACATGTTTTGACATACAGGATCTGTGTGATAAGCACTGTGGTGGAGTTTAGGAACTGTTTGTAACCCACAATATTAATTTTTGTCTTACTGGAAAGTGAACGTCACATCTGATAGCAATCTGAATGTCAGCTTGACCACTACTTCTGATGCTTTATGATGCTCATTTACCTCCATTACTGTCAGCCTCAAGCAAAACAGATCTAATAAACAGTACATCAGCTGATCAGCTGTATGGTTTTGTTATTAATTTCTTCTGTATCAAGTTTTGTTGACTGTTGCATAAATATTTCCGTACTGTACTATAAATCTGATGTCATTCCTATCAGCCATGCCATCTTTATTGCTGTGTGATCCATCTGGCTGTATCTAGGGTGTTCCACTGGTAATTATCCTTTTATTTCCACCTCTAGTACCCTGTTTGACAGGCTGTTCTTTTCATTTTCCCACATTTTTTAAGTGAACTGGTATCTGAGTTTTACATTATTGTTTTTATGTTAATTTTAGGTGAATTCACAACTTAAGGTTGCAAGAATGCCTATTATATTTTCTACATTACTCTATCTGCATGTAACACTTTAAAGGCTGCAGAATGGGGTTTGATGACATTTTATATTGGGAAATCTACTAAAATTGATCAGAATATTCCATTTTTTATATAGAATTGAACAAAATAATGCACATCAGTACCACAGACTGTGATGATGGGGATGACAATGCATGTCTCTGCCCACTACTTCTATTGGCTTGTGTGGACAAGGACATGGGACAATGGACCACTGGATAGTGAGAATGAGAATATCGAAGTAGTTTATCTGGTAAGGTGTTTTATCTATTGTTTTTAGTTATCTGTATCACTTCTTCCATTTATTTCCAAGTATTATTAGGAGTATTTTAGGTAAAAGAATTCAGTTTTACAATAGCATGTGAAATAAAGTATGACAGATCAGGCAGGGTGCCTGTGATAATATGAAGGTTTAGTTCACTTGTTTATGACAATATAATTAAGAGGTTTATTTGGGCAGAGACTTCGACTTTACTATCACAAATATAAATTAGTACAATTATTAATTTAAAAAATTTCTAGCATGAATCACTGAAAGGTAATTCTTATGTTGAAGAATATATTTACATGATTTGAATTTGAGTTGTGGAATGGGAGGTTAACTTCTGTGGCAGTGGTTTCTTGGTTGAGTTAACCTCGAATAAACTGAAATATTTTATTGCACTCCACATTGCTGAAATTGTTAGGTCTTAATTTGGAAAATGTCTGTTGATCTGAACAATTTAACAAAATATTTGAAGACATTCATCTAACCTTTTATGTTCGTCTGAATACAACTTTGAAAACACTGGAATTATGTAATACTGAATGCCTTTGGTTGCTTTGTGTATTCAGCTGTAGAGAATTCTTCTTTCATTAGCACTGGACAGGTGAATCAGGACATGCTTTATCATCAAGGAAGCCATCTGCATCTATGCAGTACCTGGTGCCATTGTTAGTATACTGTTCAGGATTGTAGTTGCCATTGCCCAGGCATTGATTTGCACTGCCATACATTTTATTGTCCCGAGCACATCCTAAAACATTTGATTTTTATGTGTAACATGAATTGAGTATAAAATGGGGAAAAAACTGAACAGGGCATGTTCATCTCTCCATGAACTGTTAACATTATGCTCTTGTGGAGTGGATTTTTATAAAATTTTATGTTGAAAACTATCATTAAAATATAAACAGTAAGGTTTATATTTATATAGTGTTGTTTCCATATCTCAAGTTCATTTGTCCACCAAGTAGGAAATTATAAAAGCAAGAGTGTAGGGTAGTCTCCAGTGGCATAATATCCATACCAAATTTAATCCAGTCCATTCAACAATTCTCATATTTAATCACGCAGATGGTCAGCCCTGTATGCATTCATTTCATACATGTCATGCTAAGAATTTGTAATAACATTAATGCCTAACTTGAAAATGACTGAAGCTAAGATGATACTTGCAAGATATTAATACATCAGCGTAGCCACGTTCAAAAACACAATTTGACCAGTCATACTAATGGCACTAAACCTGAGCAATTCAAATGAAATTACATGTAGTATTTTGGAATACTAAAACAAATGAAATGGAAGGAAAATTAATGGACCAAAAGAAAATTATGCAGACTTTGTTAACATGCCTGTAATGTATTGTGTAACTTAACCAGTTCATAAGTTTTTGGCCTAAAAAATAAATTGTGGTCAGTACTCACTGCAGTTCATGGCAGCTGCATCCTTCACCTCAGCAGCATAGCCATTAATTCTGCTCTTGTCTTTCCATCCACAATAGAATCTGTAAGAAGAATTGGATACCTTGTCTGAGTGAGGAAATACATGAGGAATGTGTATCAGAGTTATACTTTATTGAATTTAATTTTATTTTCTAGGGAAGTGGTATGATGCTATTGTTATCTTTGTTCAAGAGAACAATTTTTCCACCTGATCTAAGTCTGAATCTGGGTCTCTCATTTCATACAACAGTCTGTTAGTGCTGCCTAATCAGAAAGTACCAAACCATTGTTTTTAGCTTTGGTTTTAAATTTAATGTTTATTATTAATTTAGTGATACATTAGTTACTATGTAGGATTTGAGGTTTTCACAACAGTGAGTCTGAAGATCGCTGTCTTCTGGGTTGTTGCACTGTGTAGTATGGTAGATGTTTACCAGCGTTTCAGAGGCCTCCGTCATCAGGGCAATTGCCCTGATGACGGAGGCAGTATGACCTCTGAAACGTTGGTAAATTTCTACTAGACTACACAGTGCAACAACCCAGAAGACTGCCGTCTTCCTCGCATTAATTACTGTTTTTGATTACAGTTATCAACTGATTGACTTACTGGTTTCCATCCTGCTGCACTGCACCATAGCTTCCATCCAACTCACAGTTTGTGTGAGGGAAGTTTGGGTTTATTGAATTATGTGCTGCCATCTCAATCTCTATTTTCTTCTGGGCAAATAACAAACTCTCACACTGCCGCAGATATCCTGACCCAGTGAGTTCCTTGTCATCTATAACAGGATGGTGATTATTTTAAACATATGATTTGCAAGAGTAAAATACAAGATAATTCTAATTCTGTCAAATTACAAAAGGAATATAGAGATTCCAAAGCAATACAAACTCTGTTTCCTTCACCCACAACTTGCACCTCCACCATGCAATGGTGACAGGTCATCGAAGTATCACTGCTCTTCACCCACTGAATTTGATCACTTTATCTGACAGAAGGAGAGAACGTTTAGAATGCTGACGTAATTTCTGTCACTGAAAAAGTAAAACTGGCAATGATACTCACAACATGGTAGCATTGTCATCATATTCTCAGGCAGGATGCGAGAGATTGGTGTGCCAGTCCTTTCTTCTGCACACCAGCACATCCCATCGTCACATTGCAACTCGTCATAGTTACCTTGTTCATTACAATGCAATGTCACATCTATCCGACCCTGTTCCTGCAATTCCAGCACTCGACGGCTGCATGCTGTGGCACAAGAATGATTTGCGGATTGTTTAATGACACTGACTCATCTGAAGAAGCCAACGGTGATTAATAAACTAAGATAATTTGTTATGTGTAGCAAACTAGTTGATGGAGAATACTATTACAATTATTTGTTTTGAGAAACTGAAGAAGAACCATAGGAAATCTCAGTCTGTATAGCTAGTTACCTATATGAGATTCTCATTGGTCTACTGGGTTGCAACAATATGTGTACTTGTAGGTTGCTGTCTTAGTGGCATGATATTCATACCAAATTTCTTTGAAGTGGTTTAAATGTTATTGGAGGGGGGCACACATGGACAAGCAAACTAGCTTTTAAAAGTATATTAATTTGTTAAATGATCCCTTTTATGTATGGCCATACATGAAAGGGCACCATTTTTGGTAGATATGAACAGCAAATTGATGTTTTCCTTCACATTCCCTGATGATGGAGACATTGTCTCTGAAACGGACTATGATTCCATTTTGACATGGCTAGTAGCGTAAGGAGATTTCATTGCATTTAGTCACCACAAAAGCCTCAAGCGTTATTCATTACTGAAATGTTAGGAACGTTCTATGAAATGTGTAACAACACTAGACTTCTGTCAGATCTAATATTCTAAACACCAGCTCAAGCACATGTGGTGTCATGAACAGTGTCTTTTGAGGTATTTTGGCTAGGCGAAATTGAAACGTGATAGATTTCGGTGATCTGCAATAACATAACCTTGCCACCTTTAAGTTTTCACAGTTGAGACATGTTTCCTGTTGCTAAATTAATCTATATTTAACAAATTCAGTTCATGTTCTTTTGCCAAAATTTTCTTTAACTATGGGAAATTTAACAAACAGATGCACAGAACAGTTAAATCTCTGATTTCACAGCTGAACACAGTAAGTTTAGGCAGATAAAGTGTGATGAATGCTAAGTTTTTGCTAAATAGCATTTGATAATTTTCACTTTGATCTGTGTATAAGCAAAATGTTTGTTCGTTATAAAACTTAAGTACGTATATATGAGAGCTAGTTAGCTCAATCAGTGACTGGTTACAGGCTGGACAATTGGGGTTCGATCCCTGATGGGCAGAGGATTTTCTTGTGGCCTCTGCATCCAGACTGGATCTGGGGCCCACCCAACCTCCTGTCAAATGCGTGCCAAGGTCCTTTCCTGAGAGTAAAGTATGACCAAGGTGTGCTGCTGACCTCTCACTCCCTTCTAGGGCTGAGGCCGAGAATGAGTGGGAGCTGTACCTCCTCTCCCCGAAGTGCCAACATTGGCACAAAATGGGATGGCTTTACTTATATACAAAACCTGATAACACAGCTTTGTCATCAGGTTCTATAGCCTGGTGACTGAGTATGCTTATAACTTTGATTAATTTTCTATAGCGTCTGTTGGGATGGTGGATCAACGTGAACTCACCGCATGTCATGTTTTCTGCTTTAGACCATAGCTGTTCTCCAAATATTCTCTTCCCCTTCTTATCAAAACAGAAGCACCTGCAATGAAGCACATGGCAGTTCCGTGTTTATCTTCTCAGGTTATAAACATATCAATAACACACTAATATTTTTCTATTCCGTTCTTTATCAGAACAAAATTTTCCATGGTGAGGGCAAATTCCAGGATGGAGTGCCAACTGGCATATCCATCATACATTTAGACTTAATGAGATTAAAAAAAATATGGTTGTTTAGAAGTGGTCTCAGCTTGCCTTTTGGCTCTGGGAAATAAATACTTCGTTTTGATTGTTTTGACACATTTAGTAACCATCATGAAATTTATTGAACTGAATTTGAAAAGAAACCTTGGATAACAGACCAAAAAACCCCTGGTTGCCTTGGTTCCAAATTGGCAGGTTTATTCAAGACTAGGATCAGAATTCATGGTGACACTCAGTGAAATAATAGGTACAGCAGAGTCAGAAAAATGACCTTTCCTTTGGCATAAACAAAAAATATAATTGTCTGCACATGCAAGAATCATTTTCAAATATAATCAACATTAGGATGGGCATAATTAAAGATGAATCTTGAACTTTTGTTAGAAACACAAAACTATCTTTTCTTAGCTGCAGCTTCCTTGCTTTGTAACTTCAGACTGCATCATAAACTCTTTCCATACCTGCCAGTGGGCTTCTCCCCTTTGCACTGTACAGGTCCATAGTCATATCCATCACACCTTGGTCTCCAGGAATTGTAGTAGTTGATATCAAATTTGTACTGGCAGGAACACGCTGCAGAGACACAGAAATATAGGCAGTAGTGGCAGGTTATATAAGAATCTACATAATTTTGTGAAGGCAACTAATACAGTGAGACTGGTGCAGTGAATGGCTGAGAATACAATACAATGGGAAAAATATATATTAGGCACAGTAAAGTATCGTTGCATTTTCTATTTAAGTGCTAGACAGAAATTCATCATTCCATTAAAGACTGGCATTGCAGTACAGACTTCACTCGTAATGAAGATATACTGCACTGCAGGCATTGCTGACCACGCGTCACCATCTAGTGGGCAGGTTAAGAATATGTGGAAATTTCCATTCACCTTGCTACAATGTTAAAGCACGGACAATATAATAAATTGGACCACACGATACTCTAATAAAAGAAGATAAAATATCATAATTCCATCTCAGACCTAAATAGAGGTATATTTCTTGAGGTTCCTAAAATGGTGAGTAAGAAAATGACTGTCTTCTGGAATTTTGCACCCATACATTCTGGTAGAAGTTTACTGGTGTTTCAGAGGTGATTATTGCCTTCATCATCAGGGCAATGTTTTCCATGATGATGTGGGCAGTGTGCACTTCTGAAATATCAGTAAACTTCTAGCAGACTACATGGCACAGCATTCCAGAAGATAGTCATCTTCATACATTCTCTACTTCTGTGGTGGAACTTATAATATTTTTACTTGTAAAATAAAAGAAACTCTGTACTTACATTTAGCCACACATATGAGTTGCTGTACATCACATTCATATCCTGGCTTGCAGGACATAATGCCATTTGGTTCACACTCATCACCTTGTTCTGTCAAGATAAAACAACGCCATCGCATCAGTCATCGTGAGTTGGCAACACAACGCGTTATGGTAATAATAAGTTAACGAACTGAAGGAGAGTAATGATAAAAGTCTGTAGACAGTGATGGTATATCCTGTCTGACCAAGGAATGACAAATTTTTTTGGTGGGAACTTGTGAATATTTACATCATATGAAGGCTTTGTTCAAATCAGATTTTGTGGCTAAAATTTTGTGTGAATTTCTCATCTCTTTCATGTATGCTACATGTTCTGGTAGTAATAACAATTATAACAGTGAAACAACAATAATAATACAGACACTTCCATATATATTAATGCCATGAGCACTCTCCTTCCCTACTAAATGTCTAAAAATAGATCAGAAACCTCTGAAAGGAGGCCCCTATGCTACACGTAGGAGATAAAAGGGTATGAGATGATGAAGAAGAAGAAGAATGAGCACTATGATTTACGATAAACTAATGTTGAGAAGCACTATTTCACACTCACGTAGGTAAGTTGTGCAGCCATCACACATGTCACAAACTTTGGATCTTGGCTCCCATGTGCTGTTCTGAGGACAAATATTTCTGTCATTGATGCATTGAGGATGCAGGACTGTCATTTCCAGACCAGGACATACCATTTCAGTATCACCTGCAACTGCTATGGCTACCAGCAGTGGCCATAGGTTGCTTGTAATAATGTTGTGAAATCTGCAAAGATGGGTGTTATTTTTAGATCCACGTGTCTGTTCTGCTTATGTTTTGAACCAAGAGCTATTGTCATCTAAGTGTGCACATAGACTACACTGAAACCTGCACACAATAAGACGAAAGGAAATATTTGGCGTGACCCGGTCTCCCGAACTTGGTTTACTCATTGCAGCGCGGTTTAATATGCTCTTATCTCAAATAAGTAAGGGGACCCCGATTTCTTCTTGCACCCGGGCCTCAAGTATCTTTGCATGACAATGATATTTATCATTGTAATTTTTACATAGTAGAATTCGTGTTTTTTAAAACTTTTTGTCAAAATTAACTTTATTGGGGAGCCCCAGGCCTGTGCCTAAGTACAACCCTGTGCACGTCACAGTCAAATGCGCCTCCTATCAAATGATCAAACAATGGACGCCTCGTAGTTACAATAGGTGTTCAGAGAGGTCTCTGTCCATTTCTCTGGAACACGCCTGAACATGTTGGCACCGACCGTTGTCACACTATGGAGAGTTTGTGAGTGGATTTCGTTGCACTCAGGAGAAAAGATTTGGCCTCGGCAGAGTGGAAATTCGACAGCAATGAATCTGTGACTAGAAATCGATGCAGTCCAGTTGAGGAAATGATGGGGCGTGGTGTGGTAGAATTCTTAGTGCAAATTAAGTTAACTTAATTTTATGATATAAAGTGAACACTTTACGAATGGTCAGTAGTTGAAAGAACGGTAAAACGTACAGTGGGGATAGCGAGATGATAAACCATGTAAATCGATGGAGAAGAACCTGATTTTGCGTGTTTGCATTTCAGCTCAAAGAACAGCGAACTATGTGAAGTGTGTTTTCCAACAGTGAAAGAGATTAGACAGAAGGGATAGGAGAGAGAGGAATTATGTAGAGTTAAAACCTTGTAATTTCTGACAATGTCCTATGTTTTCCCGAAAAGTCCATCTGCACTGCCAAGGCCAAAGCTTTTCTCCTAACATACGGCACGAAGATATGTCATAAGAAATTATATTATAATGCAAATCTAACTTGTCTGATCAGACCACTCTTGAAAACACATATAGGTCTAATGCAAGATTGCGCATATGTATCTTTCTCAAGGTCCATAGAGAGGACTTTGGGTAAACATCTTAGACTATAAAATCTAAGAGTTCGTTAAGATGATGAATTATTTGAATAAAAATATGAAAGGAAATTTTTATTCAAATCTTAGACTACATCATCTAAATCGCCGTTTCTCAGTCGGTGTATAACCGATTTGAAATCCGATCTTTTTTGTGAATGTCCAAATAACAGTTCGTTATTAAGCCCATAAATTGGACATCCCGCTTTGGCAGGGTCTGATGGGTATGCAATGC
>NW_019060370.1:284124-313717 GCF_000696155.1 Zootermopsis nevadensis | reverse complement strand
GCACGTGGTGTCGATGAGGACGGGCAGGTGATCTGAGCTGAGTGCGGGGCAGACAGTCAGGTGCACCGGCAGGACGAAGTCCTTGATGAGGACAATGTCAAGGACATCGGGGGTTCCGTTGTGTGTGTAGGGAGCCGTGGTTGGGGAGTCCGGCCCTTAGATCAAGCTGGAATTTCTGTTGGCGTAATCCCGCAGGATCGAGCCCCTCGCAGGGATCAGCATAGAATTCCAGTCCGTGTGTTTCGCGTTGAGGTCACCAGCCAATAGGACCGGGACACTCCGGCTCAGGCACTCGGTCAGGTCCTACTCAATCCAGGGCCGCGTGGGCGAGAGGTATGCCGCCGTGAGCTTCACTTTCCTGGTTGCCAGCACTAGGTGAATGGCGGTTGCTTCCAGTTGCTGCAGACCCGAGACCGGCACAGGCTAATGATCTATGACCCTGCGGACAAGGATCGCCATGCCTCCCCACTGCGTCGAGCGGTCCATCCAGTGGCAAACATAGTTCGCGAAACTTAAGGCCCGACCAGACGTGAGGTGAGTCTCTTTCAGTAGGCAAACGTCGACTCCGTGGTCACCGAGGAACTGTTCCAGCTCCAGCTTCCTACCGCGAACACCGTCGGCGTTCCAGTAAGCCAGCCGCAAGGCCTTACCTCCGTGTCTCCTAGGCCGCGCAGTCATACTCGGCTGCGAAGAGGATAACGGTTTTGAGGACGGTTCGCGGACTGGCCTCCCCGGATGGAAGGGAGGGGGCCGCAGCGAGAAGACGGCGTGTCATCTCGACGCAGGCCTGGATCGGGAGGTTCTCCAGGAGATCTGAGATGCCCTGGAGCGGGGAATGACCCTTGGGTGGGGTTGGGCCAGTCTTCTTGGAAGCAGGTGCTGTGGGATTCGCCACCGGCACTACAGGACGAGCGGGCTTAACATTGCCGTCCTTAAGGTCAGCCTGCCTCTCAGTCCGTGCAATAGCGCCGGACGGCGTTGAGGCGGGGTTCTTCGCAGCCTTGGCTTTGACGACGCGGCCACCACGGACCACGTGGTTCCAGCCAGGGCCCAGGTTTTCCTGTTCCGGAGAAGGCTTAGCTGGCGCCGATGAGGGCGCTGGCAGGCGCGTGGAGACGCCGTCCTTTCGGCCGCGTTCCACTATCGCACGCCTTCGCTTCCTTCCACTTACTGCAACCTCTGTAGTTAGCAATGTCGTTGTCCCCGCAGCTGCAGCACTTAAGGTGCTGCTTGGAGGTGGCACACGACCCGAGTGGGTGGGCGTCCCCGCAGGCCACGCATCTGGGTGCATAGCTGCAGTTTCGCGAAGCGTTGGCACCCTTGCAATGCATGGGCCCCTTCGGTGCGACGTACGTCTCCACTTTCACCCGCAGTCCGCAGATCTCGGTTAGAGCACGCACCTTCGCCACGTCGGGGCCCCGTGTTTTCCTCATGGGTAGTCCGTCAACTGGCTGTTCCAATTATATTCACCCACACCAAATCGTTTGTACAGAAAGAACTTAAGCAGAAAGAACTGTAACATTTAACACTACTCATGTAATAAATTCTTACCAAAATGACGCTCCAAACCGTAATCTCTGCAAAGAATAATATATTTGCTATTGCATCCTTTTTTTTTAGAAAAAGAACAGTGATATGAAATGACACCTGATGATGGACAAGGTTAGGAAGTGGTAAGAGACCTTCCCCATACGCGACTTTGTTTGCATCGCCTCTCATCTTGCTTCGAATGGAGTAAAGTTATATTTGTGATCATAAGAAAAGAAATACTTTCAAGCGGACCAACGTTTGCGTGAAACATAAATAGCATACAGAGAATGATAAAAGTCATTTGTTGATTAGCAGAAGTGAGAGGCCACGAATAAAAACAGAAGAGACAAAACGAATTTCAACCTAATCCAACGGTATAAACATTTTAAGTACTACCGATATCAACATCAACATTAAAGATGATCTTATTAGGAACAAACTATGTTGTGGTAAAATAAGAATTGAACAAAACCAAAATAATTGTGTGGACGAAATTATTATATTAATATTTTTATAATTATTCTGATCGTCTCTTCTCAAGGGACAGACGCGACCAATGCAAATCATGTTACCAAAATTAAAAATTGTGATACTGACTGGACGATGTAAAAATCCCTGTATACACACACGTCCCATATGACGCTCTTTCCCACAATCTTGCTGTTCGTGCTGAAAGTGTGCCAAGCCTCCGGTTATTCGGCGACACTTTGTCAAGTGTGTAAGCCACACAGTTCAATTATCCAATTCAAGTGCCAGACTGCGGGGAATTGGACACGACCTGCTTAAAGGAGAAACGCGGGACTAGATAAAGGTACTTCAGTAGAGATGTTGGTTAAGAAATAAACTGGAAACCCTCTCCACAGGTGAAATACTATCATTGTACTGAAAAGTACGAGCTTGGGCACTCGGCATAATTAATTGGTCAGGTTTTCAGACACTCTATGCTTACTTTAATATTCTGACGGGTCCCAACTTTTCGTTGGTTTCGATCTATAGACATTCGGTAGGATTCCTTGGACGAGGGATCGGCCTGTCGCAAGGCCCAAGCCTCAGACCCCGAAACTCTGTACCAGGTAACAAAACACACTTTTTCCCTAAATTTTTCATAACTTTCTTGTTTACATTTTAAATCTTGTCTTGTAAGATTGTGGACAGACAGAGTAAAAGTAGGCAGTAATCGAAGACGATGCCTTTGCTTATGATAAAAGGTCAAATGTGAAACATCGACCCAGACTCGTTTGGTGCAGAATGGAAGAAATTAGTTTGCTTACAACTTTGTATTATGATAATATCTGATTGCCGTCAGTGACCTTGTGCAAATCAGCGCAATATGTTGGACTGTAGAATGTGACGTACTCTGATCTGTCTTCTGTGTTATACCACCGTGTAGTCTGGTAGAAGTTTGTCACCAACATTTTAGAGGTAGTTATCTTCCTGAAGATGAAGACAGAAAGTACCTCTGAAGCTCGATAAACTTATGCCAGACAACGCAGCGCTACAACCCAGAAGGCAAACATCTGTGTTGGGTAGAAACTGGAGAAGGTAGAAGGATACTTATTTCCCGTACTTAGGTCAATCTTAGAAGAAAAGTAATCTCAGGGCTGTCGCGGCGACTTATGGATGCTGGACTGAGATTTGGTCGGGATGAATGGATCATAAATTGTAATAAGGGATCCTAGTAGTTAAGCAGGTTTATTATTTGAACGCCTCCTGACCTTACGTCATGTCACAAGTACTGGCGTCATCCGCGTTACCGAAGAAAACATCTGTCTGATCGAAGCAAATGAGAGCTAGATGCGGATGTGCCCAACACGTTACTCCCTGTTGCCAAAATTACCTAGAATTACCTTCATCAGAGGTTCGAATATTTTACTCCACGCATAAATTTACGCTACCATGACCAGCGAAAATCTAGTCACTTCATCAATGACCGTCATTCATTCATCAAACTGTATTTGGGATTGGTGGCCCGACGTTAAGTCATCCGTCATGTGCAGTCGTCTGCCACTAAAGGGAGCTTCTGTCCTTTCAAATGTGTCTTGTTCCTTATCAAGTCTTCACACTTATTTAAATTTCAAGTTATGATAATACTCGTATTCAATAATTACAATTTGTTGTGTACAATATATTATAAACACGATTTCTGTCAGTCCAGGCAGTGAGCGGCAGATTATGACTCAACTTAATTTAGCTTATCTTTAACTGTAGCTCAGTCAATCGAACAAACGCCACCGAGTTTAAGCCTCTTATATTCTCTGCGTTGAATTTCGCCTTGTCATTTCTTACGAACATCTGCGTAAGTGATGAGTTACGCTTTCTGCCCGCAATATTTCTCAAAGCCACATGCAAATCGCGGGCAGGTGTAGGGTTTAAAGAACTGCCAGGAGGAGGTAAGCATTCACAATCATGAACTTAATCAGTACTTTGCGGAGGATTAGCTCAATGTTAGCGTTTGATTGAACACTTTTAAAGAGGGTGTAGACTGTAATAAATGTTATACTGTCGTGGCGTGTGTAATCTTCCTGTCAAAGATTACACCGATATTTCAAGCTACTTAAAAAAGGGATGTTCAGTCCGTTCGGCGTTAACACAAGTCTATGAGAGAAACATGGCGCATAGCCGTAAATGAGCCGAATGGAAATTCGATACTGACTTTTACCCCGCCCGACGCAGTGACGATTTTGATTGGCATTTCCTTTACGCCAGATTCAAATGATTAAACCGACATTACTCGGTAAAACGAAATCTCGTAGTGATATGTGCGTCCATCTTGATGCAGGTCCGATATTTATACTGCCACCACTGGAATCAAATGTGGCGTTGGGAGAAGAAAAAGTTATTAAAGTTCTGTTAAATAAAAATCTCCGGACTAGGGATAGGGCTTAGCTCTATCTAGTGGGCCCAACTGTGTAGGAACCTGAAGACGGAGATAGAGTCCCATCTCCGAAACGTCGTTTTACGTTTTATATTTACTAGACGATGGATAATATCCAAGTAAATTTTTATTCAATTGACTCTTCACTACCGTCAAGAAGTTTTAGATTTGATATATCAAAGTTCTGTTTACTCTATTTACTACTGATTTTTCTAATTTCTTGTGCGGTGAAGTATAACAACGTCGTTTTTGCAGATGAAGACGACGACAGACCAACTCAGTGTTAACCTGAAAAACGACTGATAATGAGAAGTCAAACAACGGCTTTGAAGCCAAATTTTACGCAGAGTGATGATGCTGAGCGTTCTTCGAGGTATAACGTTACAGGCCCACGTAGAGATAAAGGGACATTTTTTAACATTTTATAAAAATTATACCGCCATGACAATCCCCCGTGGGTCAGGGCCTTGCAACTTCCCCTTGGTGATATACAGGGCTATTCAAAAAGATTGTCGGGGTTTTGTGAATTTTTGTGGGGCAATGCATTAAACATACGATTATTATCATTACACTGGTGGATAGAGAAACTCTCAAAGTTTTGTTCTGTACCGCCCGCCATCCAGTAGTTACGCGATTGGCCGCCAGGTGTCAGATTTTGCAATATGGCGGCTAACGGTAAGAAGAAGGCTTTTTGTACTCTCGAATATCATCAAAGTCGGTCCGTTACCATTGTCCAACGGCACGTCCACACGAAATTTGGGAAGGATCAAGTATTTGTTCTCCCTCTACCTGCGACTATCCCGGATCTGAAGGTACGTATCAGAGCCGCCATTCTGAACATCACCGCTGAC
The DNA here is from genome assembly GCF_000696155.1 of Zootermopsis nevadensis. Next base: position 308,461 of record NW_019060370.1, on the reverse strand, counting down.
ACGCTGGGGCGTGTGTGGGAAGAAATAGACTATCCTGTAGATATCTGCAGATTGACAGAAGGTGCACATATTGAGCATTTATAATTCATGTAATAAAACTTGGAGAGTTTTGCCACACAATTAAACAAGATTGGTATTCCTACCTCAATTGTACTACGTGTTGTGACTTTCTAAAACCCCGAAAATCTTTTTGAATAGCCCTACGTTTTTTTACATACATACGCATATTCTGTCCAATTTCCTATATGCGTAACGTAACAATGACCATGTTATATCGTTGAATTACTAAACGAAGCGTCTTATTAACTTCATTATAGTGAATGAATCTGAAAATTATCTGGGAATAGTCCAAATGAATATCAGCAGATACTCTAGGTTTGCGTTTCTCATACCAGAGGTCACTGAAAAGGTTTAAATTATGTAGGGTTTGAGGTTTTTACGGCGGTGAAGATGGCTGTCTTCTGGGTTGTTACATAGTGGAAGTTTACCGACGTTTCAGAGGTCCTTGCTGCCTCCATCATCAGGGCGATGACGGCGCAAAAACCCAGAAGTCTGCAGTCTTCGTTTAAATTGTTTGCGCGCGCACGTGCGTGTATAAACGTCAATGTGCACTCTCGTATTTTGCGTTTCTGATGAACTCTTATGCCATATTTCCAAACTTTCTTCCTACCTTATCTTGGTCAGTCGCAAGGAGAGGTTTAAGATCAATCGAATTTTTCTCCTGTAACAGCTCGGTAAGTTTAAAATATTTTGTTAAATTCGAGCAGAGATTTGGAAGCCTACAGTGATCCACAGCGGTGCTAATTTTCTCCTGATAAAACCGTATAACATTTCTGAACAAATATCACTGGCCAATAACATACAAATTTAATTGAACACGGTCTTTCGTGAGAAGCTGACAGTTGTTGAGATATAAAAAAAAAATTATCCGAATTTATGCAATAAAATGCTTCACTGCTGTGTACCGTAACTGATACAGATTAATCCAATCCACTACCCTCACATCATAGCCCATCTCTTTAAAACCACCTGCATCTTTCCAACGAATCCTGCGTCTTCTGGTCCATTTCGTAACACGAGATTCTATCACGCCCAGGTTTCCTTAGCCCTCAGCGCAAACTCCAAGCTCGGAGGCCACCTCTAGTTGGCCGTAAGCGACTTTTTATTCAATTCATTCGCATACCATCCACATTTTGAGGCGCCAGACATCTCGATCGAGCGAAGACGATTCTAAAATCCGCAAAGGTTAGTTTCTAGCGAACGCCTTGCGCATGTGTACACTTCCTAATTTGTTCACAATTTTCCCACCTAATATATCGTTTAAGGATGAGCCGGACTGTAGGACCGGAGTTCGATCCACGACGGGGGCAGAGGATTTTTCCTCTAGCCTCTGGGGCCCACCCAGCCTCCTCTATAATGGGTACCGGGGTCCTTTCCCGGGGGTAAAGCCGGCCGGGGCGTGATGCTGACCACTCACCCCCATCTAGTGTCGAGGTCAAGGAAGAGAGGAGCTATACCTCCACTCCCCCCAAACGCCTACATGACGTACAGTGGGACAAACTTTACTTTACCTTACTTTACTTTAATATATCGTTTAAAGAAACAAGGCATGGCAAAAACTTACGACAGAGACGACTATTTTTAGATGTCCACCGCCGATATTTTTAATCTATAATTCTGTTTTAAGGATAAATCCTAAATTAAACTGATTTATTCTTCATAATTTTTATTTCAAGTATCGCAGGTACAACATTTCAGACATAAATTTTTTAATATAAAGACAGTGGTACAATACGCTAAACACTTCCCGTTACGGGAACATCGTCAAACGGTTCCAGGCGTAAAGAATGCCTCGGCACACGGCTTGGGACGTTGAACCACGTATCGAGCTAAAAGGACTGGGTATCGATACGACGGGTCGGAGGGGTCTCATCGGGTCATTGCAGTAAACAAACGATGTAAGTGATTTCACAAGACAGGCGACCGGAACGTTCAGACCTCCTGCCCATAGAAGCAACTTGACTGTTCAACAGTTCAGCCACATTCAAGTCCCTGCAAAGATGCGTCGATAAATATGCTCACCACCAAATATTCACCCTTTCTCCCCCGCTCAAAATTCTTGGCGTGTCACCCCCTCATACAAACACAACAGACGATGGTCAATATTTTTGAAACAGCTGTCATGTTACCTGGCCGTTCCGTGCACCGACCAGGCCGGTCGTGTAGTCTGGTAGGTACTGACCGAGCGACCTTCTGAATCAATATCTACCAGACTACAAGGCCCGTGCATCCTAGCAGACAGCCCAGACATCTTCACAGTCAGTCCTTGGTAAATTAATTAAAATTGTATATAAAAGCAACTTATACTTGTGCTGGTCGAGAAAAACATTTGTCTGATGCGTTCCTGAAGGCAACTTCGCAAGTATTACACATCCAAGTGTCTCTGGGTAACCCAATTCCTACACAAGTGTTGTAACGCAGGTACAGAAGTGGAAGACGACTCACAGGAACCCGGTCACAGCTGCGTGAGATGGTTTCAAGAGGACACTGGCTTCTCCGCCAAGTGGAGGAGTTTATGGATCTAGCCAACCATATGTACACCTTCCTCGCCTTCACGGCAGGATGCTGCCTCGTGCCTGGTGCCATCGCTTTATGCATTGGTAAATATGTTTCATACATAGGAACACTATACTACCCATAAACAATATCAACTCTTTCCACGCTACGTACGAGTGAGTATGTTCGAAATTTTTTACAAGAAGGTTACAGAAGATGGAGGCAGGTTTGTAATAAAGAAACATGGGCAAAATTTGATTTGTTCATGAAAATCCGCCATTCCGAAATCGCAGGAGGGTCGGTGTAATGCACTACCAAAACGCCCGTAACTAAGAAACAAATGCTAATTCGATGATGCCGGCTGGCACACTGATTCACTATGAATGTAGGCCGCACCCCCTAGCGGCAGAAGCTCGTACTACATCTGGTTCGCCCTCTATTGACACAGTCTTTAAACTTTCCGATCGCGCCTCGTACGTCTCTCTAATTTCATCAGTTGAAAGAATTGTGCGTCAGAACAGAGAATCAGAGCGACACAGGAACTGTGAAAGTCAATGTTGGAGGAGTTTCCATGTAACCTTGTGACATACCGCACGTCCAACTTGAAGACGTTGTTTTGACGGTACCACAGTGGTGAGCATGCGCAGAGCGTGTCATGCTACCTTCCTACCTGAAAGTATGTGATTTACGTGTTTGGTTACTTACGCAATGTCCTAAACCAGAAACTGTATTGTTAAATTCATTTCACCGATGGATTTTAGGTATTATAAGGGAATGATGCGATTATTTCACGGTGCGTGCAACGTTGTCTCAGTTCATTCTGCAAGTTTCTAATTCCCACCGATACAAATTGATTAACACATCCTTAGTTAACCACGTGGAAAATGTTTCAAGGACTAAATTTATATTTGTACGTGATGGAAAGTAACGTCATCATACATAGCGAGGCTAATAATTCAGACACTTGTTTCCATTAAAAAGTGTATGCACGTGCCGGACAGAAATGGATACTACATATCTGTAAGATGTCCGACACACTGAACTCCGGAAGTAATGACGCAACCAGTTACGAAATAGAATAAACAAATAAATGATTAAAGTTCATCTTGTTGTAATAGCGTTTTAATTGTCAATGTGAGCAGCAGTGTTATTGGGTGCTCCATCTGACTTTTGTACAAATTACAATAACTGAACATAAATATGGCAACTGAAGACATACTAAAATAAACTAAGGTAAAATGGCCTGATAACGATGAACGTTCAACGAAACAAGTCGCCATACAATGAAACATAACATAAACTTGTGGTAAATTCCAGAATCACCGACCACCAACCAATAGGATGCACGTATTTCATTGTTACCTGTTGGACTATGTTTATGATTACTCCATAGTAATCACTGACGCAGAACAATTCTGCTCTAAATTTACGACTACAGCTTTGTATCTTAAATTAAGAAGAAACACAAAAGTATTTACTGACACCACGAGGCAGAGTCAAAGGAGAGCCTTAAAAGTACAAAAATAAAAGTCTAGAACCTATCGTGAGCACAGTAAATCATCAACAAGGGTTAAAGGCACACACTATGTGCGGTAGACGTGGCAACGCAAGCTCTATGACGTCAGCAGAGCAGTGCAAAGATGGCTGCTCCCATGGAAGCACGCACGAAATAGGAGCAGCGTTGTGCTATCAGTTTCTTGGTCAGCGAGGGTGTAAAACCAATCGCCACAAGGAGTTCTGGTATGGTAACGCATACTTATCGCTGCAGTACGCATACAAATGGAGTACCCGTGGAAAAAAAGTGAGAGTGGAACCACGGTTCCGGAGAATTTGACGTAAATACGTCTATACGGAAAGGAAGTTTATATATTGGCTTTATTCTAAATATTTCCTTTATACATGCTTTACAATTGAGTAAAGTTTGATTAAGACTTTGCTTATTCAACTTAAATTAGTTACGCTTAAGATGGGTATGTGGTAGCTGAATGTAATGTAAAGTAATGTAATGTTTTATAGGTAACAACAATGCCGAGTAAACACGACGTTCCCTAGGTAACCATTTGTTATCGGATCTTACACTTTTTCATTTCCCTTTTTCGTTACACTTTTTTGCCGAACGACCCTTCCTTATAGACGTATTTACGTCAAAAAATACTTAAAATGTTTAAGCATTTATACGTTCACAACACAATTAGCATATCCAGTTTCTCCCTAACAATGAGCTGACTTCTATAAAACGCCAAACGATGTCAAGGCGAAATTTCCACATATCTGTTCCTTTTTTTGCAGACGGAGTAAGTACAGTTGGGGTCGTGACCCATTGGATGCGCACGTTCCCCTCCACGTGAGCGATACGGTGTTATGATTCAATGTCACGTGTCTCGTTATTTACGTCACAGCTCCGATCACAGATACGAGAGATGTCTTACAAAGAAATGTGGGGCAGTGCTGCTGCGATTTGTAAGGGACTTCATTATTCACGCACTTTGTATCAACAACTTGTCTCTTCACTGAAATATTTAACAAGGCTTTGTCGAATGTTACAGATGATTATGAGATAATGATTACGAATTATTAACTGCGAACGACAGAACACACATGTTCTGTTAACTGAGTAGGAAGATGGCTGTCGTCTGGGTTGTAGCGCCGTGTAGTGTCGTAGATGTTTACCGACCTGGTACCTCTGAAACGTCGGTGGACTTGTACCAGACTTCAAGGCGCAACAACCCAGATCCACAAAATACCTCTGTGAGGACTTTTAATCTATGCCTAGGATAGACATAAGGTACAGTCCACAGATCAGGAGAAAATCCCTGCTAGGAATTCGATATACGCGCATGCGCAAGATTTCGCTGTGAGTGACGACCCATCCTAAAAGCATTCGTTCCACAACCACTGAACGAACAACAGACGACAGGCTTTCATGTGTTCTAATGGGTACAGCTTTAAGATTACCTCACAGCGATTTAATCTAGAATATTATCGCAACACATTAGACGTGCGCTCACTACATGCTACTCTTAACTGCTTGATGTTTTCAGTCTGTGTAGTAGCGTAAAACTCTGACGTATCACACTTCCCACCAATAGCAGCCCTCTAGTCCAGCTGATAAGTAACATTCCCCCCGCACCGCACCAGAAACGACTTCCCCTTGCAGGGTTTTTCTCGTGATCTGTGGACAGTACTTTCGCTTAAGAAAAATGAGCGCTAATTAATTAATTCGTTTGTGTGAACAGCTAATGAATAAAGAAGTAGCTAACCATGGGCGCGATCAGATATCTGAAGTGACAAGTTACCGAGACAAATGGAGGCAGAATTTCTTACCACTTCTCCACTGATAAAATTTATGAAGAAAGAATTTAGTCTCAGACGAGAGAAAACTACTTCCCGTTCTTAAAGCCCTCACCGTCACGCCTGACTGGACAAGTGCTTCGTTCATGTCATGGGGTCTACGAGAGGGTCTGGCGGAGTCTGGGGGTCGGTTCTTTGTTGGTGCTTCCGGGAGAAATCTGGCTTCAGCCCGGCCATGAAGATATTTACGCATTTAATTCAGTTAAAAATATACTTTATAAATTGTTTAATTTGTATGCGATTTGTGACGATAATGCTGATAATTTCTGTGACATTTTAGGGGTCATAGGCTGTTGGCACTACTTCAGCAACTTTACACTTTTATATCGGGATACTGGGATAATGGGAACGACCCGTTCTTCAAGTGCCTGAGCACTGCGGGTCCCAACTTTTCATTGGCTCGATCTATAGACATTCGGTAGGACTCCTTTGATGAGGGATCGGCCCATCACAAGGCCTCTACCTGTACACAGGACAACGCGGACAAACATCCATGACTTGAGTGGGATTCGAACCCACGGTCCCAGCGACCAAGCGGCCACTGCGGACCCCTTTACACTTTTATACTATATTTACTTCATTTTGAACTAATTTTGACGAGTTTGTAACCTCCATTCAGTCTCTCGTTTTTAAGAGCTCCACTCTTGTCTTCTTTCATTTATTTAACAATATATTAAACAATCTGTCTTGTCCCTACGTCTAACTACCTTCTGCGCACTTGTTCATGGATCCAAATTCCAAATCCTCTTATCCAAAATCTCATCCCCCAACCCTTTCTTCTCTCCCTTTCCTACAAATCAGACAAATAATTATTTCTATGCCTTCCACAAACCATCCTTCCGCCACAATACAACATTCCCTTCAATTCCCTGCACATCGTGATCACGTGATCATATCTTCTACGCCAATACGCGTTCAATCCGATTCTACGTACACAACTGACCCTGAGTTTTATTTATTGCTTGTGTGAATCTTGTATCTAATTAACTATCATAAACTTAATCTTCCCATCGCAATTTACATAACTCTACGACGTCTGAAATATTTTTAAAACCTTAATTTCTACAATCTTTCCAAAACACGGTGTTTCATAATTTTGAGGAAAATTCTGGTCCTTTTTCCAACTGTTGTGCTGTAAACTTAAGGGCAAGGAATAATGTAAAGAAGAGACTTGGTTGGATGAACGTGCTCTTACATTTCGTGACACATTATTTCTGTTCAAACTGCCAGATATATCAGACCAAACCAGCTCGCTTGTACCGCCACGTATGACAAAATACTTAAATACCGAATTAAATTACCTGTCTACCTTTAAAAATTACTTCAATCACAAAAATAACTTATATTTAACAAATAAAATAAAAATTTTCTTGGATATTATCCATCGTCTAGTAAATATAAAACGTAAAACGACGTTTCGGAGATGGGACTCTATCTCCGTCTTCAGGTTCCTACACAGTTGGGCCCACTAGATAGAGCTAATCCCTATCTCCGGACTTCTTGGATATTATCCATCGTCTAGTAAATATAAAACGACGTTTCGGAGATGGGACTCTATCTCCGTCTTCAGGTTCCTACCCATCTCCGAAACGTCGTTTTACGTTTTATATTTACTAGACGATGGATAATATCCAAGAAAATTTTTATTCAATTGACTCTTCACCATCGTCAAGAAGTTTTAGATTTGATATTTAACAAATAACTTCGTATTTTCTTCAACAACAGAATAAAAACCACAGACAGTTTTTTTAACCGGCCCGTTAAAAATAAAACATACTGCTGCAAAGATATTCGTAATAAATAAAGTAAGACATGAATTTTCCTTCCATGTCACTACGTAGGTACTCACGACATCGAAAAGTGCTTCACAGAAAGCTTGTAGATCTTATTTAATTAATTAATTAATTTAACGACCCTCTCAGAAGAAGCCTGGATCGTCGAATGATTATAGAATAATAAATTTTATTTGAAAGGAGCGGTCATGAGCGAACGTCAAGTGTTATCCCCACATTTGCCTGCAGGATCTGAGGAAAACCACGACCAAAGTTAGGAAACCCGGTCTCTGGGCCAAGCAGATCTATTGGGCTCTGTATTGTGTCTAATATATTATGTCCAAATTAATTTTCACTAATAAATTCCACCTAAGCCTCACAGCTAAATAACTTTTTCATGCAGACTCAAATTCCACAGAATTCCATTATATGCTTTGAGATAAAACGTGCGGACGGACATACATTATTTCTTAATTTTCCGCAAAGAGCAAATAATAATTGTGAGAGTAGTGACCAAGGCAGGCTTTCTGTAACCACGAAGGACGCTATAAGCTTCAAGAAACGTAGCATGAACGTTACTTCAGAGCCGGTGTAAGATGTAGCCACCCCTTGGGCTGGATGAGCAGGGCTCGGAGCTGAAAGGTGGAGACAAACCGAATTCCGTTTTTCACGAAAAATCATTATTAATGTACAATCTTCTTTGAATTAAGTAAAGTAAACTGTGAACAACGCGATGCTGTGCACTTGCTTTGTAGTTGTATTGTCCTCGTGACATTTGACACGTATTAACCGACCGACAGACCAACCAAGAAGCTTAAGTTCGTTCTTTCATTCAGACAAAGCTGTGAGGTTACACTCTTGAGCTATCAGAAATTCAATCTCCACTGGATTATACCGAATGCTGCAATGGTCGGCGACTGGTTGCAGGGTCTCTCTACCAGAAGAAGGGTGTAAAAACAAATATCAATAAAGAATAATACACATCTTGACTACAGAACAAATTATTCTACAGGTTGATTTTTTTTTTTTTAGTGTTCTGTCTGACGACAGGTCCATATGAACAGGATCCTTCCATCCTTTTCTCGGACTGGGACCTGTTCATATACGTTCTTGGCACATGATCCAGAAGTGGTTTGCCATTGCCTTCTTCTGTGTGTGAATGGAGTAATTGTTGGGATGCCACGGAGAAACCGGGGAAGCCCCCGGAGGAAAACTCCGTGTTGCCTAGACCACGGCCTTGCCCAACACAAGTTATAAATTCGGGCACCACCGGGAATCGAACCCGAGACCCCAGGATTACAAGGCCAGCGTTCTAACCGCTAGACCACCGTGGCACGATTCTTCATTACATGCAATAAATATAACATTCGTGTTACACCCGTAAAATTAAACCATAAAGCTCAACACTGCATAATGACAATATACAGCTAATATTTTGGTGAGAATAACTGCCAATTTCCTCATAGGACATCACGTGTTTCCGCTTCGGCTCTCAGTGGCCTCTTATTTACATTTATAACAGATGACTTACCTCAAGTTCTGCTGGATATAATACTGGCAACGCGGAAGCAAACAATTTCTTCCCGTTAGTTGGATAGGACGAAACGGACCGGTTAAGTGGCCTCCGCGATCACCCAACTTCAACATGTGGAGCCATCTGAAGGACGGAGTTTACACGAAAAGAGTCAACGCGCGGGGCGACCTTTGGCGTTTGACTCAAGCGACTGCGAAGACAATAAGACACATGACTGTAAATTCTGCGCGTACCACAAATTCTTAGCATCACAAAGACAGCATATTCAGCAAATTTGGTAAACGTGTACACATTACAACTCTGGTGTGTAAAGTCTAATAAATAAATGTATTCCTAAAATAAAAATGTACTTGTCTCATTTGAATTCGTAATGTTTCCCGTTCCCGCTACAAGAAGTTGGAACTATACGTAGATATTTACTAACATTTCAAAGGTCCTTGCTGCCTCAATCATCAGGGCAATGATCAGGCTTAAGTGCCCTGTTACCCGTGGCAGCAAGAACGTATGAAACGTCGATAAATGTCTATAGACTACACGGAGCTACAACTCAGAAGACAGCCATCTTCGTACTCAGCCGTGAGAACCTCAATTTTTCCATCAGGATTTTATGTTAGGGAAATAACCCAAATTAAGGGCGCTTGAGAACATGGTACTGAGGAGGACATTTTGACTTGTGGTGCGCGAAGTGACAGGGGACTGGAGAAAACTGCGTAATCAGAAGCTCCATAATGTGTACTTTTCACCATGTAGCTCGCATAGGAAGATGAAAAAGTGTGCATATTTTGACTGGATGGAAGATACCATTCGGAAGATATTAAAATAGCTCTTATGGACATAAAATTGGGGAGTGTGGATTGGATTCATCTGGCTCAGGCCAAGGACTAGTAGCTGGCTCCTGTGAACACGGTGTTTAACCTTCAAGGCTATTTAAATTATGGTAAATGTTCTAAGTAGCTGAGCGTTCTATTAGCTTCTCAAAAAGGACTTTGAAAGGAATGTAATCAGTGTTACTGTGCTGTCACGTGACTATATAACCTTGACCTTTTCTTTTCTTCAACCAGCTAATCCGCGGAAGGCGAGCTCTTCGGAGGAGTGCAAAGTCGTGAAAATGGTGTCGTCAATTACAGCCCGCGCGGTTTGCCGGAACACTTGTTTAAATGTGGAGGTGAGGTCAAAAGAATTTTTTTCGGAAATACGACCCGATTCTCACGTACGACATCACAACACGTTTTTGAATTTCGTTGACATTATTCAGGGAAATGAGTGACTTGCTGACTCGCCGAGATCAGACACGATACGAGTGTTAGCAGGGGACAAAATACTAGGCAAATCTGATCGCGTAATGCGAAGCAAAGAGAGGCACATTTGCAAACTGCCACAGTTGATGTTCATCAACAAAGCACTAAAACATATCCGTATTATTATATAGTGTTCTGTCTGACGACAGGTCCACATGGACAGGATCCTTCCATCCTTTTCTCGGACTGGGACCTGTTCATATACGTTCTTGGCAGATGATCCAGAAGTGGTTTGCCATTGCCTTCTTCTGTGTGTGAGTGGAGTAATTGTTGGGATGCCACGGAGAAACCGGGGAAGCCCCCGGAGGAAAACTCCGTGTTGCCTAGACCACAACTGCAAGCGTGCACTAAGAACGATAATTGGTCCCTATTTTTTGAGGGCACTATCAACTATGATAGTTATTATCAACCGGTTCTTTGTCCCCTCAGTGGTCACATAAGTGACGTATGAAGATGTTTCCAGCAAGATCGAGTTGAACCGGGCAAGGATTATGTCACGATGGCGATTCTGCGCAGTGTGTTCAGTTTACGATTGATTTCAAGGCCACCAAGACCGCGCAAGTGTTGATCCCCAGACTTTATCTGAAAGGGGCAACAAAAGTGTCAATCCGCAGAGTCAATCACCTGAGGGGACCCTCACAGATTTTTATTCAGAATATGTCTCACGCTGAATAGGTCACGATAAACAAATAGAATTAAAGATACAAGTGGGGTCGACTTCCAACAATCGACTTTGTAATCGCAAGCTCACGATATGAAGAAATATCGACAGGGCTTGTTTTACGTGTTTTCTAAACTTGAAACCACTCTACAGACGCCGTGCAGACTCTTACTATCTCAGTCTTGAGGATGAAGGTGAAGACAATATGTTCCTCCGAAACGAAGTGAGAAGAGATCAGAATGGACTGTCAGTCCGGACAAGAGACCAATAACTGGAAGGAACCCATGTGAAATGACATCAAAACTCTTGGTTGGGTGACAGACAATTCTTTAACACGTCGAGAGGAAGATTCAATAGCTTCAACAGAATAACCTGTTATCATGCATCATTCTGTAAATGTATCCAGACTTCTCTACAGAATATTCTGTACTAGAAACTAGAAATTATAGAAACTGAAAAATAAGTCTGATGAGATCTTGAAGTTAAGAAACCAGGTAGCATCCTGGTTCATCTATAAAGTTTACTAACGACAAATGGCTGCGTTATGTTGTCAATAAAACATAAGAAGTCTTGATGGTAACGCAATGATCATTGGATTCCACTATAATGGCTGTTGTAAGTCACTGAGCAGGTCAGTAGTGGGAATGCGGAGAGGGAGAGAGACAGAAAACAGCAAGTGCACTGAACTTACTGATGTAGTTTGTCACGTGATTGCAAGACCGAGTAAACAGGGACAAGGAACATCCTGATCACGTTACTTTGGTTGATTGGAGCACTCACAGTTGACGTTGCTACTGAGATAGAAAATAAATTTAAATAAAGACTAACTGGACTTAAAACTGACTCAGACTAAATTTTCAACACATCAAAATAAAAAATTACAAAACCATACAAGGGTTTCTCTGTACCAAATGAAATGGATCTTCGACAATAACTCGGGCAAAACATGATCGATCGATCGATCGAAAGTCATGAACCGTGTGAATGTGAGGTTTACGTGTATACAGGATGATTCAAAAAGGTTAGGGCCAAACTGAAGGAGCGTATAGAGGGGACTCGGAGAGAACAACTTTCGAATAGGAATCCACGTCCTCCGAAGTTATCCTGAGTCATTCGAGGCTATTGAAGTTGGGGAAGTCTGATAACATACCGCTGAAATAATCGTACTTTGCTATTCTCCTACCAGCTTAATTTTGAATCACACGTATCCCGGGCGTTGGATAGGGAGACGAGGGCCAGTTGAACGGCCAGCCCGCTCCCCAGCCTTGACACCTCCCGTTTACTACTTTTGGGGGCATGTCAAGAGCCTTCTTTACGAGACACTGGATCCCGGGCGTTGGATAGGGAGACGAGGGCCAGTTGAACGGCCAGCCCGCTCCCCAGCCTTGACACCTCCCGTTTACTACTTTTGGGGGCATGTCAAGAGCCTTGTTTACGAGACACTAGTGGACGACCCAGAACAACTTTTGGCCAGAATACTTGTTGCATCTGACATGGTCCGTGAGACTCCTGGGGTATTTGAAAGGGTGCGCCACAGTTTCGTTCGCCAATGCAATGCCCGCATTCAATGTGGAGGACGCCACTTTGAACACCTGTTGTAAATTTGGTGTGTAAGATTGCTAATGTAATCCTTGTACATTAATAAAATACGATTATTTCAGCCTTCAATGGCCTCGACTGACTTAGGATAACTTCGGAGGACGTGGATTCCTATTCGAAAGTTGTTCTCTCTGAGTCCATCTACACGTTCCTTCAGTTTGGTCCTAACCTTTTGAATTACACTATCAGTTATCATACATCTTACCCTTCACACTTATTGTACATGTAACATAACGCAAGACTGAAGTTATTTCTCAAACCCGCGATAATAACAGTGAGAACATTATTTACCTGTTTGATATCCTGTTATAATTCTCAAGAAATAAGCGGATTACGATTACTGAAGACATGGCACGGAGTAAATTTCGGCGGTAACTGTTGACCTGCGTGACAACTCTATACTAGCCCGTGGAGGGTAAAATTAGGTTGGAGCCTGTGGACTTCAAGCTGTGGCCATGGACCACCACGCGCATGACCAATTCGGTAAATGCGAAAGACTCCCGTTTTTACTAAATTTGATATTGGGGAGTTTCGCGGAAAAAAAAACTGTTGACCTATTATAATTTTAATTTAGGATAAGGCAATTTAACGACATTCTGAGATTATCTGAAAGATGTTTTCTCGAACAAACATTTACAGACATAAGTGCAAATACAAGTTAGCGTGAGACAGATGACAGTCTTATCACGTGGTTTTACGGTGAACTCTCTCTTCCACGCAGACCTATACATTATTATTTCATATTTACTAAGAATAAGATATTACAGACTGTGACATTTAGAACAAGAAAACTCTGGTAATGTTTTGTTGGGGAATACCGACGCAAATCGGGTGAATGTTTCTAGACACGATCCATGCCCGGCTTTTATTTCAGCGGTCCTGAACATTGATATCCTAACAGAAGTGGTGCAGATCACTGAACGGGCCACTGACTGCTGTCTCTTCTCGAGAAAGACCGATAACAGCGGTCGCGTTAATCTCGCGATAAACAGATATTTCTGTACGATTTGGCGGGCAGTGATCAGTGCTCGCTCATTGCTTGTTCTAGCCGACGGCAAGGCGTGCGTGGTGATATGCGATCGTGTGCTTTCGTGTTTCCCCAACTTGAAGACCCTCATAAATCCTCGACATGAGGGCCGTTTACTCAAGACCACTAGGTAAGTTATTCACCAACGGTGGGGGAACAAGGCCAGTGCGAGACGAGCCTTAGTTTGATTTTGTTGTATGAATTTGTGTACTAACCGAGCTCATTTTTTATTATTCATTACTGTGATTATGAATTTGTAATATCAACTTAATCTAAAGATGGAGAGACATTGGTATTTACCTACACGTCCATAAGGAGTTACAACATAGAAGGTTATAACATCCATATCTTCACTGTCGCGAAAAATTTTAACTTGATATAATTATACTAACGATTCCTTAAACGTATTTTTCACGACTCTTTTCTCCAGTTCTGTGCTTTCAACATTATTCTACTAAAGCCGTATATGACGAATCGTCGACAGTAATTACAGTTACATTTTATTTTCTCGGACGACCGCATTGCCGTATTTTCTTGTCTTCGAAGGGCAGTGTTGAGTCAAGGACAGATCTTGAGTTAAGAGAGTTTAATTAAGGCAGTAGATTGTTGAGCAGAGGACAAAAGCCTAAACTTTGGGGAAACAAATATTTTACCTGGTACAATAACTCGTAAGTATTTTCGTCAAGTCGGCATACCCGTTTCAGTTATAACTAGCAAAAAATTATTTTAAAATACCACCAGTAATTATGGTTTGGTACTGTCAAAAACTAGGTTGACCTAACTGCAGTGGTTATTATAACGTTTAAATTTCAGACTTCAAAAGTAGGGAAGACCTAAATCTAACAATTAAATACATTGTTAGATGTGTTTCTTACATACTAGATGCCTGAATACGTGGAACAGGGTGGCCGAATTCTTTTTAATTCCCTCGGGCTAAGAATAATTTTCCCGTTCGATCCAAGGTCACTAGCAATGATTTTTGAAAACTAACAGCCAGTTTTCGTTATCGTTGACGATACTTACCACAAATGACAAATTACCACACATGAATTTTATTGAAATGTGCAAAGATTACTACAGAGCTAAATATTATATTAATTTTCTTCTGCAACAGCTTATTATCTGACACAATTTTATCTAGGAATATTCAAGTGAACAGCATGTAAAGCATCAGAGGCGATATGAATCACGATTTATTCAATTTATTCGTTACGGTGATCTCGTGTTTTATTACATGGGAAAAATTCCATTTAGGTTAAATGTATTAATTTTTATAGGATTTGAGACTTTCGCGGAGAGTACAATCAACGAAATATTTTCGGGCAATCAGCCGCGTTAACTGGTTATCGTAGTAAATCGATGTTTCGGGAACCAACTCTGTCTCCATCATCAGGGTTCTGATAATAATAATAAGTATCTTCAGCGGTATATCATCATTGCTAAAAACCTACAATTTCAGTTCATTTCAACATAGTCTGTGACAAAAATTACTCGCAGTTTAAATTATTCAAAACTGAAAATATGTGAATGAGGATTTATGGTATCCTGGAAGTCATTTCAGTTACTCTAAGGGGTACTGGAACCACAGTTTTAGAACCGCTGCCGTAGTGTCACGTTTAAAAAATTCTCGTACCTCACCAATCCAGTGGTACTAAATGTCAAAGCAGGTTGTACATACAGTTACCACCGAGGTTCAAAGGGTCAAAGATCAAGGCAGTTATCACAGCCTCGACTCGACTTAAACCCGTTTAACTCTTTAAGGCATGATGATAACTGTGTGTACCATTTGTTATGATAATCGGTGAATCTGCTTTTGACCCATAGAATGCATTCACGGATTCTATGACAAAGTTCTGCGAACAAACATAATTTTGTATTATGTAAACCATTTGAGGCTTGTGACGTAGTTTCCTCTGCGATAAGGACTGAGTATTTTGGCGTGTCTCGGCTTCACGTTTACATCAAAATTACACCAAATTATTCTCTCCAGAGATTATTATTAAAATTCAAATTATCTTCTTCCTTACTGTCCACTTTTCACGTCTGCCCATCCTTCATTTCCGAAAGCCTTGCCATTTTTCAGGACACCTTTATCAGAAGATCGTGTGGGCTTCACAGCCGAAAAATTGTCACTTCTCCTCCCGCCCCTACTCTCCTCACCCCTCGTTCACAGTACAGCCACAAGAAGGGCAATTTTGAGACGTAAAACGTACGAAATGTTTACGTATTATCCTTAGACAGCAACCTGTATTCAAATTAAACTTTATTTAAAAATTTCTAATTGTATCCTACACTCAATCGACACATTTAGATCAGCGTTTCGATTTATACGATTAACGTTTATGTTTAAGCACGTCGGTAGATTTTAATTTTTTTTAGATTTTTTTTGCAGAACAGCTGTTTCGAAAAACATAGCAGGCAAGGATTTTAATGAAATTCATAAAAAAAGAATTCATTTGACAGATAAAACGCGGGTTTAAATGGAAGGCCTCGAAACATCAGAAAGGACATCGAAAGCCAGACCATATTCCAACTGACAGCCTACGGTAATTAATGGCTGAATGATTAATTGACTTAAAGTTTACTTAGCGCCACTGGTCACTTACGACTGTCAAGACATCAAACGATTTTAATCCAAACTAAAAAAGGCACACTTACTCTTATAAACATACCGAAACTACCTGACGCTTGAGCGACCGTTTCGAGCGGCTCGTAACGTTCGCGGTGGATGTCATGGCAACGCCTTGCTTGGGATCTGAAGCTGTAGTTCTGGACAACAGCGTTTTCACGACGAGTGGAATCTCTAATATTTTTCGTCAACTGTGACGTCGTCTATACACCACGTTATTGGCCCAGAACTAACGTCTGAAAGCGACGTTTCTTCAATACCAGACGTAAACTTGAAACAGCTATTACTCGGTAAACTGCCCTAGCCATTAATGTAAGAGTTTGTCGCCATGACTGTGTCGCGTGCTACCTGAATAACTGAAAAAGCTATCAAAAGAGTCGATAATCAGAATCGAAACGTGGGCGAGAATAAAACTAGGTGGATAACCCCTCGGCGACGTTGGGAAGAAGATCCCGGTGAGTCACGAACTTGGCAGTAAGTCGCTTCTCGTTTCAGCTGACCTACACTGATAAACAGCGGTTGCCCACTTTTAGTGGAATGTTGTCTAATAATTCATTTAAAGAGTCAATAAAGTTGTTTCTTTCTATTGAAATAAAATTTCCTGAATTTGGTCTTATTTCCTGAGGAGATAACTCACTCAGCCCGCGTGTTATTTTATTCAGATCCATAACATTCTTAGACCTAAAACGTAACAACATCGCGATGCTTGTTGTAGAATGATAGCTATATTTTAGGTTGTAGCGCCGTCACGTAGTGTGGTAGTGCGATAATCGCCCTGATGATGGATGCAGCAAGGACCTCTAAAACGTCGGTGAACTTCTACCAGACTTCACGGCGCAACAACCCAGAAGACTGTGATGTTTAGACTCACAGCCGTGAAAACTTCAAATCCTACTTAATCGTCAGTATTATCAATGCCATTATCACACGATGATTTGTAATGCGTTAGTGTGGCTGGAAATGCAAGGGAAATAATTCAAAATTTTATTTGTCCTAAAATTTGTTGTTCACGAGCATTTTTTGATTTCCATGCTCGAATCGTAGCAGCAGACGAACAACTTTATTTGAAATAAACACATACTTCAAAAGAGTTACTGTTACTAAACGTTACCAACACCAAATATTAATTAGTACGTACGCCCTTCAAAGGATTGTTTCCAAAACTTTTGATTTGCGACTCTAACTATAGTTGCAATTATGACGCCAGTCGTGCGCTTATAAGAATCCTGGTTTCGGACTTCAAGAATCTGAAGTGGTTGATTTTTGTTGCACAGAGTGTACATATTTTGAAATAGTACTTTCATCGACTTCTTTTCACTAAGTGGTACATTAGCGTCACAATTAATTCATTCTTTACGAAGTAATGGCGCTGTTATTTAACAGCGTCATTTATTAACGAGCAATGTTATCTGGCAATGTTACAAGAATTGTTCGTGCCAAGATGGCGTCTTAATATTCAGGCGTACGTTTCAAACAAGACGGGCAGTATGCAGATTTGCAGTTCAACTCATGGTTCAAAATGTTTTCAGGCGTCAAAATACCGGCTCGCAAGAAGTTCTGATCTCACAAAGCATTACGAGGACTCACAAAATAAATATTTTCAAAGTCCGAAGTAAATGAGCAAAAGTATTTCAGAAATCTGCACGAAATTCATTACGACTATGACCCTTTAATTAGGCTTTATGGGATTATACTCACTCTACCCATCTTGTCACTTAAATTCTCTGATGACGCATTCATTTGGTGAAGAGAAAGGACGTATTAGACCCCAGTTATTTCTGTTACGTCAAACCATAAGTAAACAATATAAGGCCACAGATTTCCGTGTTAATACCGCTAATTATTTTCCCCCTTAAGCATAAAAGTTATAATTGACTTTGAGTTCTCGATTCTGCGAAAAAAGATAAAATAAAACATTAGGCTGGAAACTGAGAGCCGGGGGGCTGCTCAGGCTTGCACGTGGCCGTCCGGAAGACAGCCACAAGGTCGGTCTACGGCGTACTTTGGTATGAAAACGCCTACGAAGTTCGTGTAATTGGATATAATAAAATGTGTGCGTTATTTACCAGACAACTCAAATACTTTACAAAATACTTAAACCATTCTTCTGAATCCTAAAAATTTCTAAAACTATTTACTATCTTGTACCATATACAGAGTAACGTGGACTGCAGATATTTATTTTATTTAATACTCTATTGTTCCATTTAAAAGAATAAGATTTGTCTTTGAGTTTGTAGTAATTTGTACCTTTCGTGAAATGCATCTGATCTTCAGTATGTGGATGTGTGAAACCCTTCGGTTCATTCTTGACAAGATACGGCGTTATTCTAACACATCGATCTTCCTTCAGCTCTCTTATTTGCTATCATCGGATCTTTGACCGTAATTTCCTCTGATTCAACAATTCCTTCAATGGGGAGCTTCGAAAACTCCACATTTCAAGCCTCGTTCCTTCTTGGAAACTTTCCGATCGCAGTGACAAAGATGCGACTCATATGTTAGAGAAACAGTTAATGCAGTTGATACAGACGCATCATAAGAAACAGCGAAAAGGTCACACATTTCCTGGACTGAAACAAGATTCCCCTCGATTCTTGCTTTTGTAATAGCTCGAGTTGATCTGAACGACCTACCTACTTTAAAAAAACAAATTAAAATATTGCATTCGCAGATGAATTTTCATCACGCTGGCAATTGATGAACCTTGTAATCGTATTCTCGTCATGAACAGCCAGATCATAACACGGGCCGGAGCAAAGTCTCCGTCGGTTAACAAGCAGACATAGAAACGGAAAATGTCCAGCGCTGGATAAAGACAGACATAGCTGCAGAACGCGGTTCCAAGGAATTGGAAGTAAACCTCTCCGTTGTAGTGCATCCACGATGTCTAAGAATCCAATTTTTCACATTTCTTATAATTTGTCTCCAGAGGTTCAAAGGAACTCATTTCTAATTACTGTGACCTGAGGCTGCAGTATTGTGGAAGACTGGTGATTACTAGACAATTTTCTCGGTACAAAGGAACTGCAGCTAGGAACAATGACGATGAGCAAATGCCCACAACGGGAAACCCTGGAACGTCCAAATAGGTAACAAAGACTTCGTTTGTCAACCGACCTTTGATTTGGCAAACTAGCTTTCCACGTGGAGGACATTCAATTATCTCCAGACACTGTCGTTCTGGAGAAAAAAATAATTATCATGGACGACAGATAATTCCCGGAAGGACTGCATGTACACTTAACTGTTAGTCAATGAACATGTGATGTGCCCTCAGGACTTCGCCTTTAACTGTGCCGGATGTTGAACAACAGAAATCAAGAACTCGTTATTTTTTAAATAATTAATATCCAAAGTAAACGTGCATCTGCCGACCAACTCCCTTTTTAAACCGTAGGAAGATCCAAAATTTGCCTAACTGAAAGCCCTTCTTCGTTCGATACGATCTGCCTCAGATTCTCTAAGAAAGAGGCCGGGTTCACGTAATCAAAACACCTGCACCCTATCCTGACGTGCAAAACCCTTAATTATGTCGAAGGAATGTTTAATACGGTTTCGTTCTTCAAACTTCAAAGCGGCATTACTCATTACTTGTTTCGATCACTGGCCAGTAATTGTTTCACTTTAATAGACATCGGCAAAAATTAAATTTCAAAATTAAAGCAAGTTTTAGCCACCAAAATATCTTGCCTACGTCACAATAACTCAGTGGTTTATTTGCATTTCATTACGGTTCCAGCAAAAAGTATTGACTTCAGTTTTATTTATTCAAGCACAGACGTGTAGAGTCGCACACACAAGTTGTGTGCCGATACGTTCAAACTTATAAACGTTCTCAGCGTAACCTCTTAGGTCACGCATTTATTCACAGATTAGCCGTTACAGATCCAAGAATGCGACGTTGCCAATACATGAGCAGAAAGAGCATTTTTTCCACACCAGATCAACTACAAACATCATATATCAGTCGTTATTATTTCCATAATTATGGGCTTTTGAAATTAGGCTTAACAGCAGACCGGGAATTTAAATGCCAGGGCGTCCCGGGACGTACAGCCACCGTGAAGGGGGAATGTAACAGTGTGCAAATGTTGTTGAAACATAGAAGCGGACTGAGACACAAGTGTGGTTCAGGAAACAGTGGAAGATTATACATTCGCCATCTTTCTCCTTCAAGACGCAATGACAATATTTCATGTTGGCCAAAATGGCCGAGTTCAACTACTTCCAGAGAGCGTCTAGTTCCAATACTACTTTACATATAAAGTTAATCTTCAGATTTTATATCTTGACCACAATGATACCTTTCACGATGATCACAAAGTCCCAGCGGCATCGTCGAAGGCTAATATTTTATGTAACTCGTCGAATATCTTTATAGAATTAAGATAAACAGCGGTTACACGCACTGAAACAAATTTCCCCGTCTTCTGACCCATGGAGGACATCAAATGCGAGTCTGAGAGGAGCTGTTTCACTCTCCCCTCCTCTCACTGCAACCAATAATCGACTTTAGATAATTTGCGAGCTTAGCAATGTGAAGGCAGTCTCTATTATCCCGCAGTTGCAATTCAGTGGCCGTGGAATGTAAAGTTTCAACATCAGTAAGTAGTCTGTCTGGATGTAAACATACCAATGAAAACTTGTATGACTTGAGGCTTTGCCCTGTCAATTCGTTCGCCGACGTCGCCGGGGCTCTTTCAGACTTTCCATCTGTTGCTTCGTCTATTCATGTCCGGGTAAAGCCGGTCGGGGCGTGATGCTGACCACTCACCCCCATCTAGTGCCGAGGTCAAGGAAGAGAGGAGCTATACCTCCACTCACCCCAAGCGCCTACATGGCGTATAGTGGGACAAACTTTACTTTACTTTTTATTCATGTCCTTCATTTTAGGAACTCAGAGGTAAAAAATTAGGGTTACGAACAAAAGAAAGAACATTTAGTACGTTTACTTAGTTCGAGTTCGGAAGATCTTCAGAGTCTTATATCCACAGTTTCTCCTTACAGTTTTCGTCACTGTACTCCGATATGGCCGGCCTTTTCTCCTATTCAGTTACACAAAGATCGGGCAAACAGTGGTCTCCGTGAGCGCACACAGGTAGGGTTCTTCGTGATCTGTTGTCACCGACAGCCGCTGTGCGGCCACCGCACTGCTTCGAAAATGAAGCATTTCGCGGCAGAAAACCCGCTCGTGCGCGCAGAGTCTTAACTCCAGGACTTAAGACCATAAATTGTGTATTCTACTCTTGTCTGTCCAATGTCTGGCGCAAGCATGGCCAGCTCACATTCCTCGAGGCGTCTGTCGTAGTAACATCTACAGAAAACAAAATGTCGAGCCCTCAGTGGGCAACTTCTGCAAGCTCAGGTCAAAATATTATTCTCAAAAAATTATTTTCTGGCACTCTCAATGTGTGGTGCACACTTTGGCTGAGGCCATGTGCCACGTCCATTCAAAGCAACAGACGAAATCAAAGTTCAACAATTCCATTTTTTAGGTAAGAAACGGGTAAAAAGATATTCAGAAGCCATTCCACATCCTTATTTCAACTGTCCTGACGACAGGCGTCTTTTTGGTCCCTTACATACACGGGTAGTGAAGAAGACGCGAGCACTAACATCCTGGAAACACATCCATCTTTCACTGTCACGTAAATGTGTCAGCATCGCAGTAATTTTTACTATTGATAATTTAAACACCGCGGCTCCATAACAAATCATCCCAGGTTAAAAATTTCCAACACTTTACATTTTTTCATTTTACTGTATTTTTATCAATTATCTTATTCTCTTATTTATGGGACATACATCAGCTTCTACGATTCTGTGCAAATAAAGCATAAACATAGAATTTCGACAGGACAGATAATTTATAGCCGTTCTACGCCAATGTGGGAAACACGTCGGGCAATGAGCAGGTAACATGCTAAATCCACGAGAAAATTAACAACATCGACCTTCTTCTGCATTCGAACAAACCTTTGAGATAATATCTCGGGTTTAAATTGCTTATAATCAACACGCGACAAAGTCTTTAAAACCAGTTACGCCAGGAGCCTCGAGGTAGAAGCAGGAACATACGTAATCCTGGTCACGCCATTTGGCAAACACCTAAGTAACCTGCTTGGTAAATATTAAACAATTTCAGCGTTATTTGAACAAGTGCCGGATGTAAATCCAAATGTCCGAATGCTTCGTCTTTCAAGTACTTGACGAATTTCGATAAAATTATATAATTACTTCTTAGAATTTAATTGCCTTTGGTATTTAATTATTATCAGTGTGGGTTCAATATAACCTCTAATTAAAATGAAGTTCAGATGGAACTTTATACTTAAAACAACTTAGCCAGATAATACAAGATTTGGCAGTCTTAGTACGAGGTGTGTCAATAGAGGGCGAACCGGATGTAGTACGAGCTTCTGCCGCTAGGGGGTGCGGCCTACATTCATAGTGAATCAGTGTGCCAGCCGGCATCATCGAATTAGCATTTGTTTCTTAGTTACGGGCGTTTTGGTAGTGCATTACACCGACCCTCCTGCGATTTCGGAATGGCGGATTTTCATGAACAAATCAAATTTTGCCAAAGACTCGCCAAAACGGCTACGGAAACCTATGAAATGCTCAAGCAAGCATTTGGGGAGTCCGCAATGGGTCGTGCACAAACTTTTGTGTGGCATTCACGTTTTAAAAATGGCCGAACCTCTGTCGATGATGACGAGCGTTCTGGACGACCATCTTCGAGCACAACGCCCGAAACTGTTACGAAGATCGACGTCGTACCATCAACGATTTGTGCGACATTGTTGGGATAGGCTATGGGACCTGTTAGCTGATTCTAAAGGAAGAACTCCACATGCGACGCATCGCAGCCAAGTTTGTGCCAAGGCTCCTGTCTGAGGACCAGAAGCAGAATCGACTTCTCGTTTGTCAGGAGCTCCAAGATCTTGCAAGAACCGACCCCAACTTCCTTTCTAAGGTTTCCTCTTCCCAAAGATGAAAATTCAGCTAAAGGGAAGGAGATTTGAGACGATAGAAGAGATTCAGGCAGAATCGCAGATGGTGCTTGACAGGCTGACAAAGAAAGATTTCCAGGGATGCTTCCAGACTTGGCAGCGGCGCTGGGATCGTTGTGTTCATTCCCAGGGGAACTACTTCGAGGGTGATGGATGAATTTAATACCTGAGATAAGTGTACGAATTTTTATAGGCGCAGTCTTGAAACTTTCCGATCGCACCTCGTAAGTAGCCAATTACGTAGGTAGTATCAGTTCACCGCAAAGCCGATGAGACACTTGCACACCTATTACTAAATACAGCTCCTCGTAACCACGCAAGTCCCTTAAATAAATTTTAACACACCATGGCCCGTACAAACACGCAGCGCTCTGTTGTGTCATTATTTGTTTGAAACCGAAGCTCGTCGAAATAATATTTAAGAATCCAGTCCGTGCCGCAAGGAAGACACCACGATTGCACATTGCAAAAATAAATTCATTAACTCTCTATGAGAATCATATGATGCACGCAAGAACAAAATTGAAGGGCTATCGATTGTTAAAGCAGGTGGGGAACGCATTCTCACTGGGTTTTAAAGGGTCATGGGGTTGGTGTGTCAAGCGAGAGCTGGAGATGTCCCATGGGGCAGAACTGACGAATTAATGAGTTTTAAGTCGACGTAATATAATAACTTGACCTTTACAAAATTTTCCCCACTTATCAGCATTTAAAGTACTAAAGCATTAACATACGGCCAACCTAAAAGTGGCATTTCACATGCGTATATTTTTTCATGTAGTGTGTGAGTGGAGAATTTTGCTAGGGTAATTAATATTTGCCCGACACGATACTCCTGAAGTATTTCCAGCAGGGAAAAGGTCGAATGTTATCCGAATACATAAAATAAGAGCA
>NW_019060370.1:255127-274574 GCF_000696155.1 Zootermopsis nevadensis | reverse complement strand
ATTTAAAATTTACAAATAAGATAATTAAAATATCATTTTATGTTCCACATAGAATAATCGATTTACATTTGGAACATTTTTACAACATGTTTCGGTTTCATCGAACCATCTTCAGGTGTAAAATTATATCAACAAACTTAAAACTCAATTACAATTTCATTGTGTAGCTCGATGAAACCGAAACATGTTGTAAAAATGTTCCAAATGTAAATCGATTATTCGATGTGGAACATAAAATTATATTTTAATTATCTTATTAGTAAATTTTAAATATAATTGTGATTAGACGGACCAAACCGAATAATTAATTTAATATTTGATTCACAATATGACGCAATTATACTATCTAAAGAAATAAAAATAAAGTATTCAACTGACCAAGTTCAAAACATACAGAGAAACATTATTTATTCATAATAAATCGAGTAATTGCAAGTAAGCACAGGAAAGCTTGAAAACCGCTCTCTTTTTCTGAATACGCCATCTTTCACTGGTGTTGAGTACCAACTTGACAAAACCAAATTGCGCAAAATTTAAAATCATCGGTGTAAAATATTTACCAGTAACATAGGCTATCATTACAACAGCCTCTGTCACTTTATGCTAGTCTCTCATGGATACAAACGTTTTATGGGGAACATCAACTTTTTCATGTGCGAAGATACATTTCACACGAACCACGTACTCTTTTTAATTTGATCAGAATAGACGAAAGATAATAGTTGAAACGCGAGGCTTCTCATCACACAAATGCGACCACTCAGTTCACATTTCTCCCAAGATCGCTTTATTTTTCATAATTCTCTTCTTAACCACGCACAAAAGTCTCGTGTCGAGGGAAAATGTTCTAATCGGATGGTAAGGCTGGATGTACCGTGGCGCCATAGTCAACGAACGCTGTAATGTAAGTAATCTGGTAAAAGTACATTTACTTCCTCGTGTAGATAACAGAGGTCAGCAGTGCGCATGTCACCGTGATTACACAACTGCACCACGCAGTTTAATTTTCTCATTTAGTTCAGATCGGTTCATGGGCGTCAGAATGACGAAATGTTTGCAGCCAAATGACTGTGTAACAGCACTAAGTTAGGTTAAGCGTTCTTAGTGGCCCTTCTACCAAATAATTTGACAATAAAATTATCTCGATCAGCCAGCAGACACAACGCACTGGTGAGCTTCTTCAATAAGTATTGCGGTAAGGGGCTGTTCGTACAGAGCCAGAGGACAAGAGACCGCTGGGGAGACCTAGACGTAGATGGGAGGATAATCTCAGGCGGGATCTATGGGAGATAGGAGTTGAAGGAGACTGGATTTTGTTGGGCCAGGACAGGGTCCGGTGGAGGGCTTTGGTTAATTCGGTGATGAACCTTTGGGTTCCGTAAGCCATCTGGTTGGTTGGGTCCACTATTTGGGAAGCCTGAGGGGAAGAGATGACTGGGAAGACGTAGACGTAGATGGGAGGATAATCTCAGGCGGGATCTATGGGAGATAGGCGTTGAAGGAGACTGGATTCTGTTGGCCCAGGACAGGGTCCGGTGGAGGGCTTTGGTTAATTCGGTGATGAACCTTTGGGTTCCGTAAGCCATCTGGTTGGTTGGGTCCACTATTTCGGGAAGCCTGAGGGGAAGAGATCACTGGAAAGATCTAAACGTAGATGGGAGGATAATCTCAGGCGGGATCTATGGGAGATAGGAGTTGAAATAGACTGGATTTTGTTGGCCCAGGACAGCGTCCGGTGGAGGGCTTTGGTTAATTCGGTGATGAACCATTGGGTATTCTAAGCCATCCAGTTAGTTGTTAGCTAATCGCTTGAGGGGGGATTATTATTACGATTAGTAAAGACGAGATAGGGGCATGGAATTATACAGTGGGTTACTTTGTATGAAAGAGGGGAAAGTAAGTTCTTTAAAATAAGTTGTTTAAATAATGAATGAAAAACAGATGGACAATGTAGAAATTAAAACAAAGTGTATGGGAATGTTGTTCAGGATGTGATGCAGTGAGGTAGGCTGTGAAGTAAAGTCCTGTACAGTTTTAGGGAAGCTCTAAGTGCCTTTTAGACACTCAGGAAGAAAGAAAGTGTGTGGGGAAGATGTAACGAAAGTCGTGGTAAGGTGCACCTCAAACAGAAGGAACTGCGTCTATTTAACATGGTCAGGCTAAGGAAGAAGGCCACAGAACGCTATTTCTGTGAAAATAGGTCTCTGACAGAATTTCGCAGAGGAAAGAGTCGAATCCCTTGCACTTAAACAGTTGATGCCTGGGCGATGCAGGTTCTGAGCATGTCGTACGTTATATGGTGAAAAGCGGTGCCTTCGAGGGCACTTAAGGACAACATGACGGAATTATTCGAGGCTGGCGATTACGCCTTATTCGGTGGGACATGAGCTACGGCCTTGAGGTTTTAGTACTCGAGTGGAGAACAACTCAAATTCTACCAAACTAGCTGCAAGGTGGCAGACCTGATCAGCATGATGGCCACTGTCACGCCCCAGGCCGGATATTGGCAGTTAACAAAGAACATGCTCCTTTTACTCAGTCTTCATTGTTCATTAATTGTTTTTTTTGTTGATTCTAATTATCAGCTGTTGATATCTGCAAAAAAAAAAAACCCTGAACCTTAATCCTTTATTGGTCAGTGGTAACTATGTATAACACCTGCTCTATGTTAATAACTCTGCAGGTCATCACAGTTTCTACTTAAGGGTTTCATCTCGTTCTCAGAACAAAGTCCATATATTTCCCAGAACCATTAAAAACTATTTGTGTCGGTGATGTATTTTTTTTTTGGGCAGGGGGAGAAAGTGAGAATCAGTGTTTTATCAAGTAAGTGCGACATCTAGCAGCTTCGCCATAAAATCAGATTTCGTAAATACTGCAAATAATGCTACTGATAAAATTTAAATTTAAATACAGTGTTAAGAATTCTGAAGATGCTGTGTCCATATCTGCTGAATGCCTAATTTATTTCCGATGTCGTGAGTTGAGATTATTACTCCCGCCTAAAATGTTGTTGTTAAAATTAAAATTTCTTGTTTTTTTTTTTTTGAGATCCGCTACTGCGTCTGTGTTGAAAATTCTTTTATTCCTGGTTAGTATTATAATACGAAGATCAAAAGGACAGAAAGAAATCTACAAAACAAATAAAACAATAAATGGTTGCATTAATAAATATATATTAGTTTTAAAGATGAAAATAATAGTGAAAACCTGAGGATGATGCAATAGCATCGAAACATGTCGTAAAATAATAAGCGCTGAAATGTAACATCGTAATAAAGATGAAAAGCGCTTAATTTTAATTTTAACAACAACATTTTAATAATAAGTTTGTGTATAGACGGGAATACAATAAATAAATATATATTAAATACAAATGTCGTTACATCAACTCACAACACTGGACTGCCCTGCAGCGCTCTTGATAACGTTGTGGCTTAGCGGATAAACCTGTGAGACTCCTCCCCCCTTCACGTCATTAATGAAATCTAATTATGAGAATTGGTCCGTACCGAAATATCCAGGTCCGCAAGCAGCAGATAAGACGGAGCTACTGCGATTATATAAACATATTTTTCAAGTCGAATTTATTGCCACTGACACACTAATGTTATGTAAAAGGCATGCAAATATAAGAACAAGACAGTAAAACTCTTCCTTTTACGGAACAGATTGTATCAAGAAAAATTATGTTCAAAACACAGCTATTTTTTTAATAGTAACGTCCGCTGCATTTATCTTTCTTTCTGTTTTAATGGACGGACAGCCAGACTTCCAACTTTGATCCAACGACCTCCTACCAGCAGGGGTTAACATGTCTTATCAGCACATCATTGCCCATTAAACATCATATCATTCCACGCTTATAGCCTGAATCACAGAAAGCATCATTAAATACGCCACTAACCACTGATGAACATGCTAAGCAATGTGGCCGTACTTACAGGTTTGGGCTCAGATCTATTTAAATTTCGGTGAAATCGTATATTAATTTCAGCATGATCTCTACTGAAGATAATATTATCTTGAAAAAAAAATTGATAGCAGACCTTCCATAACTTATTATTAAATGAATAAGAGAAATTTAAAATTCAATTATCAGTTAATAAGTCAATTTATCTTGGACAGTAGACGGAACTTTCAGCAAGTTTTATTGGATTTCTGTCATGTACAGACCTTGTCTCTTTAGCGAACCGTGCACTTGGCAACGAATGTCACATACAGATTATATTTCAAAAGCTTCAGGTACAAACCAGTAAAACCTATTTCTTTGCTTATTAATCTAATAGTAGTAAGTTTATAAGCAAATAAATCCCACACTTACAGGTCTATTACATAACATTTAATAGGCTTATATATATATATACTAATTTATTGTACATATGTACGTATGGATACTTTGGGATATGAAGAAACGTTTGAATTTTTATTGGCGACCGTTCAACTGCAGTGGTTTATCCCAGGGTTTGCAGCCCATTTAACGAAATTATTGCTAGGACGTTTAAAAATACGGACTAAACAAAAACTGAGGACTTTTGTTTGCCGTGAAAACAGAGTAGATATCATAATAATGCAGAAATAACAAACTCAGGTACAGAAATGATAATTGAGGCACGTGAAATATATTGAGATATCAGATATACGTATCTGTCTTTCAAATATGTGAGGCTTGTAACGAAATATCCTGTTCCTCCCCCCCTCACTACATGGCCACAGATTTTCAACGCGAAATGTATAACAGACGAAATATAACCGGAAACAAAGAAAACAAATTATTCCAGTGTGGAAAATTAATCTGCAAGGACCTGCACATTTACAGGATAATTCGGAGTGCGATTCCATTGTTTTAAGAACGCGGACCTGAGGCAAAATGTAGTTCAAGTCGATGAAATCTGAATGAATTCCAGAACCGACATGGGCTTCGGTACTAAAATCATGCCTTATAGTTACCCAACGTTTCAGAAGTCCTTAAACGCCCTGATGACGTAGCAAGGACCTCTACCAGACTACAAGGCGCTATAACCCAGAAGACAGCCAACTTCTGACCTCAATTTGTGCGCACATATGGAATGCGTACGTTCCTCTAAATTTCAAAATTCGGCCCTGAAGCAGCTCCTTTCGTGTCAGTTGGGAGATTGTGAAGTCTGAAGCTAATGCGACACTGACAGCTTATTCTGGCAACAGCTGCGTGGTAGGGGTCCTCGGGAAGGATTTCTCCCAGGCGGAAAACAATTGCACATCATTTACACGTTAGAGTGTGACTCCTGGCACATGCAGATTACAATCGGCGTTAAGGTTTGTGGGTTTCATCCAAAATGTTTCGGAAATGTTCACGTCTCCACCAGACATCTGGCTCGCAAGGAGACGGTTTCCACATTGAACCTCGTCCGTCATTCGGCCTAAATCAACCGTGAATTTCTCATCGTTACACCCGGCAAGAAATATTGAAGAGATCTTCAAGATACGTACTTCTCGTACGACGAGCAGACAAACACAGTGGTAGCAGGACTCGAATCCCCAACACTACTGATCCATCCGACGCGACCCTGAATTAGTTGGGTTTACTTCACTCATCACAATCGATTATTAAGTTACTGATTCTAAAATCGAGCGTTCCATATCGTGTACACATTATATGCGTTCTTTACCACGTGTATTTATAGGTATTACATACGCCTTGTCCCACGAAATAAATTTAAAAATGTCAAAATCTTCCAAATTTTAAACAAATTGTAAACACCCGCAAATCCAAACTTCTCGATTTTTTCAAAATTTAATATTACAAATTTTATTATTCCCACATTCGAAATTCCAGCATTTAAAATTCGTATTTGAACATCTATCCAAATTCCTATACCGAAACTAACCTAACCTAAAACAACCTAACCTGACGCAACATATATTAACTTACCGAAACGGACCTGACTTAACTTATCGTATCAGAAACTAACGTAACCTGTCCCAACAAAAGCAAACTTAACATACACAAAATGGCACGACGTCCATTCCTAATTTCATCCAAATCCGTCCAGCGGTTCTCGAGTTGAATCGACCGGACGGACAGACACGACGAGCCCATATATTGTCGAGCTATGCACTTGGTGCAAAGAACGCGCCAGAATGTACACCGTTTCAGAAGTTGTATTTTGCTTCGTGGATGTTTGAGGCTCATTCAGGAAGCCCAACAGATAGGCTATCCGTCCTATATCTCTTTTCTATGCGTCTTTGTAATCATTCTTCGTCTCGTCCATCCTAGCCACATGGCCAGCCAATCACAGCCCCTTACATTTAATTATCCTAACAACACAAGGTGATGCGTACACTGCACATTAATCCGACAATGTATTTTTGCGTCAAGGACTACAAAAACGTGTTATCGTATTTACTTAACAGGCAGACAAGTGATTTTTCTGCACATGATTCGCAATATGGGATGATATTTCCGCCTTCAACGTGATCGAACATGAGGAGGCCTTGAACACCACCAACCATCCTTAATTATAGCACAGCACAGAGGTACAAGGCATTCATCTTTTTTTTAAAATAACAAATTGACTATGTTCGTAATCATTGGTGTTTATGCCAAGTCAGGGGATTATCATTTTTGTTGGTGAGCCTTAGGGTAGGCGTAGTAATATAAAAGAACTTGCAGTGGAAACTCCCATTGCCTTGTTATTATGTTTCTTGCCCATGTTTAACTAATGACGTTTCTGCAAAAACTGGACTAGTCTCTTGACACGCGGCTGGAACGCATTCAGTTTGTGAAATACGCGGCATGATCCAGTCAAGGTCATGGGTTCAGGTGCATTAGAAAAAGCCGGGCGTACGCTTTCGCTCAAGTCACGCCCGGCGACATTCATCGGATTCGCTATGGGAAGACGCCACATCAGACTTTACTTAGTACAATGGAAGGCACTCACCATCGACCTAGCCAATCTGCGCCGCCTTTGAAACTTTATAAACACTGGCAACCAATTGCTGTTTCACGTCATTCGATCTATCTGTGCTAATGCTTAGTTTCTACGATCCGAACGCTTCATAAACAAAGGATAGCGAGCCAGCTTAATCCACTCAATTCGTCACCATATAGTGATCATATACAGAGTAGGTGGGAAGTAAGTAGGTATTGAGAAATGGTTGTAACCTCTATATTTCAAATGTATAGCGATTATTTAATGCATACTTACTTCCCAACCACCCTGTTTATCTTAATGTTATCATTTTGTTTTATTATCAGGCTTACAAGTGACTGTTCCGAATTATTTGTTTCCGTACCAAAATATTGTGTGAAAACACTGTCTACGTTCTTGTAAGAAATTTATAAACACGGAATGACTCGAGACAAATCCCAGGTACTCACCAGCTAGCTTCTTTAACTCATTAGAAGTCACGACAAGTATCGCATGTTGGTAGTAATCATATACCATTAACGGACACACAGCACTTTCCTTCGCCTCCGTAGAACCAGTTGTAATTTTAACAAAACGGAAATTTATCGTTTGTATGATCTCTCGGTAACTTAAAACCTTGAAGTGGTTTTTTTTCCCGAGAAACAAAACGAGAAGGACCTTCATTTCGAAATGAAAACAAAATAAATAACACTGTCAAGTGCGTTTAATAGCTTCAGAAAGACTCTACTGAGCTACATTAAACTCAAAAGAACGGTCGTACCGGCAAAATCATTACAATGTAATATTCCAAAAATTCAAATTCGGGACAAATTTACAACGTGACCAGGGACTCTTCAGTATCTACGACCACATGACGTCATGTGAGTTAGAAACAGAATGTAGCGTAACGAAATTTTGAGGGGGTTAACTTTTTTTTAACTCTGTCGAACGACAATTCCTTCCAGCAAGCCTTGTGTTCATATCTGGCAGTCATCATCTTAACATGTAACTCAACAACAAAAATTAACCTGGTGTCCGTCCCCCTGATCCGTGTTTATGATAACCTGTAGCCTGTTTTTAAGTCAGAAAGGCGAGAATCTTTGCACGAGCTGTGCCAAAATTGTATGTATAGTCGGCGCAGTAGTTTTTGGCCGGTGGAATTTTCAAGGGGAAGGCTAGGAGCGAGTCTCTTGTGCTGACTGCACCGAGGAGCTCAAACAAAAGAAATACACTGACCGTGCCATCTCAGGTACACAGACTAGGCCCGTCCGCCAGCTTCTTCACCGGCCAAAAACTACTACGCCGACTATACCAACTCCCAAGCCCTGCACATTTAGAATAAAGTACTTTATACTTGCGACCTCCCACTTGCAATTCTGTTGTGATGTGTGAATTATCAGTACCCGTATCATAAGATTCACCTGAAAATGAACACTATTTTGTTGTAGTCACGGTTACAAAATGGCAGGCGATAAATTACAAATCTACTAGTTTACTATGACGCAAATATACTACCTTACAATAGTTTACTTACTAAAGAACGCGAAGCGATCAGATTATTACTTCCGAGAACAATTACAGTACAAACGTCGTTAAGATGCCGGACAAGAATCACGTTTTCGACTCTTACGAGGTCTTCGTCAGTGTGGTGGACTTATGCTAGCTGAGTAAGATATGAAGATAAACGTCTTACGTGTAGTCGCGTAGAGTCTGAGATCTCTTGTTCACACTATTATGCTAATTGTCAAATGACGAGTGTGTTTAGGACTGGTTATTAAGGACACAGTTCTCAAGTAGGCATGAATACTGATCTGCCTTATAATTCTGGTTTCACTAATTGCTACAATTGCTGTAACTCCATAAAGTATATTTTTTATTACTATTTTTACGAGTCTTATTTTTTAGTGGATTAAATGAAATGTTTTTCGTCACAATGTCTAGAAATTTCATATTAATGATTGTGATGAAGTTCTGAGAAACTTAGGGTACTTATAACGGGGGGGAGGGGGGGGGGTGCCCAGGCTCTTGTAAATCCTGTGCCTGACCTGACTTCAACCATGAGGAAGTTCGAATTCCAACATAGAACTACGGAACTATATATAAATATGCGACTGTCATGTCTTTCTCGCCTTTTTCTGTTACATTTCGAGACATTTGTCGCAATGTCAAAATAAAGTGTAAGCAAATCAGGAATTTGTATCAGGATTTTAACAGTATTTGCTATTGAACGTAATTGTTTTATATAATTTGAGACTTTCGCGGCGAGTACAACCAACTCTGTCCCCATCATCAGGGTTCTGAAATCAGAACCCTGATGATGAATTGGTTCCCGAAACGTCGGATTACTACGGTAACCAGTTAACGCGGCTGATTTCCATAGGAGATCTTATTGATGTAAATGATTTGTTTGTGGAAAGCGAAGTCCACAATGCGAGATGTCGGCAGATCTACTGACATTTTGCCTCGCGAATCGGCCGGCACCTTTACACGTCATCGTCAGTTGAATTACAGATCTTGTACTAGCAGGACCTGTCTCTCTTTCACTTACCTTATTTGAGGTCTTGAATTCTATCGTGTAAGTCCTTCAGTACCTATTTTGTAAAAAAAACGCCGAACAACGACTTTCCACATATCATGACGACCTTTATCAAATAAGATTTGAGGTTTTCATAACAGTGAGTCTGAAGATTGGTGGAAATCTACCAGACTACACGGTACAATAATCCAGACGACTTTTTTTTATCAAGTTAACTGAATTTTAAATATCACCTAAAGAGCCAAGTACACTTGTACTGACCCTGGGTATAAATGAAACTAGATACCGTAATTGAATGCGAATGCAGGAACACTGTAACGGCGTGTGTTATACCAGCAATTACCTTATTCTCAGCTGGTCATTTCCGGCTTCTCAGCTGTCTGTTGTGCTGATTGCGAATAAAACATCTGATGCTTTACACACTTCGCAGATCCAACAGCTGGCCTTGTTCAGCCTTCTGGTTATACCAGCCTCATAACATCTGCTGATGAAACACGAAGTCTTATTACGTCCATTTCCCTTCAGATCCGTCTATGCATGAATTATTTTAAATTAATTTTTTTACTATAGCGAGCCATTTGTATATTATTTCCCGCTTTCAAAATGTGATTACGTTAAATTCACTCAAGATTTGTACAGTCGCCATATTTGTAAGCCGTATGACGTGAAAAATATTTCAAACAAGATCTGATGGTATATTTAATATCTTTATACAATATTCATATGCTCCCTGGGTTCGTTAGTTACAGCCATGTAAAGAACTTTGGCGCAGATGCCATAATGTTGTTATTTCTTAAAAGAATAGTCATTTTTTGAAGATCGTCACCCCTGGACAAGTGTGGCACAGCAAATGGACAAGGACTGGACGACTGGGGTTTCAGTCCCGACCACGGTTCGTCCCCAGTCCTGGGGCCCACCTAACCTCGTTCAGTATGTTTATCGCGGTCTCTTCGACGGCAATTTTCCATCAACTACCGAGGTTAAGAATGAATTCGTGGGAAGGAGACAGACGTCCTTATCTCTATTATTACGAAATATCCAGTAGACGAACATGTATTAGCTGCATCGCATCAACCGGAACTGCAGACCGCCTTCCCGATCCGGTTCATTTCTATCAGACCATCGTTTCGACCGTGTGAAAAGAGACAAACTTTTTTTGGAGCAGCGAAACAAATATAAAATTATTGTTAAATAATGACTAATATCACAGACTAGGCAAAATTATTATTATATTCAAGTATGAAATAGATAATTTTACCTTCTAAAATATTTCATAAAAATTAAAGATTTTGTGTAAGAAGATAGTTCTTAACTCAGTATGAAAAATAAAATTGCGATAAACTTTTCCGAAAGAAACAATTGAACGAAATATCTGCGCGGTCTTTCAGACGCTGTCATATTTCCGATTAACACGAGAAGCCTGGGGGGGGGGGCCGAAAACGTCCGAACGAACGGCCGACGCAGGTAGATTATTCTTTAGTAATTATGGTAGGCATTATCACTTATCTGAAAACTGTTTACGCTATACAAGACGTTTCGGTAATTGGCTGTACCTTCGTATTAAGGTGTTTGGGTGACATTGCCTATCGCCAACATCTGTCACGCTTTCCTGAACATGGACGCCGCCCGTGGGATGCGGAAAATATTTAAATTAAGTTCTGACAGTCACGACTCTGGTAGCAATGAATGCAAACCAGGCTTCTGGAGGGGGGCTGAGGGGTGCAGTTTGGAGTCAGGCGGTCGGTTTTGTGTTGGTGCGTTTGGCAACGTGGCGGTGTTTTCACTTTTAATTTAGTTCGTGAGAAAATTATACAAATACACATTCCATACGATCTGTAAGGACACTGATGCTATAATAACCCATGCAACATTTCAATACAAATAAAAAGGTTAAATCCCGTCAACTGTGACGGGTCGTAAGCTACTGCTAGATTTTTTAAAAAAAATATTGGTGGCGACTGCTGGGATCGAACCTGGAAACATTCGGATAGAAGGCTAATATGCAATGACCCACTGCCTGGACCGCCCTCTGGTGGTATGATTATCAAATGGGACTTGACATCAGCATAAACCGATTTTTCATTATAAATAAGTAAACTAGGCTAACAAATATTTCTTGCCATCACACGGTGAGTAAATGTTAGTCATTTCTTAACATCCTTGTTTGTTGATGGCGACTTTGAAGCCACAACAAAGTTTAGCAATAAGAGTTGCCGCATTGCTCGCAAATAGAGCGGGCTTCAGTTCAGTTGCGTGTGTGGAATTTACAGTGCCAGGAACATGCACCACGCACTTCAAGACACACGTAAGTATACACGTGGCGTTGCTTTGTTACACGGGCGAACATCCTCATAATCGGGGAAATACAGTTTTCTCATAGTTACGAAACATCGTCACTGCCGGATGTTCAACTGACAGGGCAGTCCGCGTTCTACACGGGTAATCGGTAACACCTTGAATGAAGTCTGCCGACAAAGATGGTCGGGAATGTACGAACGCTTGATTCAAGGGGAATTGAGATTGATCTGTCAATGATCGGGATATGCGTGAAAGCTGTGTATCTATTCTTGCGAAATTTGTACCGTCACAGCGGGTGAGAATATTTTTAAATTCTAAATGCATATTCTGAGAAGTAAGAAATTGTTTCGTCTTGTTAACCTGCTCGTCCTGAAATTCTGTAAACTTGTAAAACAACTTTTCAACAGGCGCCAGAGCTTTTTTTTTAAAATAAATAAATAAAAAAGGCCTTGCTACAGGGATCGATGAAATGGCATCAGCTTCAAAATTCAAAGGATCCAGTGTTATACTTCCCGTGCAACTACAGACCTGCGCATGCGCACTAGAATCCGAAAGCACGTCATTTCGTGTCGATCTGACAAATCACTCACATCAGACTCTATAAATCCGGAAGTTCGACTGGAAGATTTTAAAGAACATTAAAACACTCTAGGACTTAAAATCATTCTAGCTAGAAAACATGGTGCGGATAAAATCGGGAATGTGGGCCAGAGGGTAACATTGAAACAAACGTTAACAAACTAAATATGCTGTGGCGATGTTACGTACACTCAGAACCGCCAAATAGCATGACAACTCTTTCAAAAATATTTATTTTGTTGTCAGTCTGTTGTATATCGCCCATCAACAGGGTGATGAGTGCCTGATGTAGAGGCGGCAAGTACCTCTGAAACGTCGGTAACTTGCATCAGAATACACAATGCAACAACCCAGAAAACAGCATTGCGAAACACGTCATCTACTCCTATCTGTATCGCGGTCGAAATTGGCTTCTTGGATTAAGCCACCGGGCACACGGAGTGTTTACTGTTGACGCTTGGCGAAATGAGGCAATGCATTTCGCAGCAAATATTATTTATAATGTCAGAATACGGATTTCTAAGAACCGATGAACAGCCAGTTTATGGTTGCTGAGTCCAACCATGTTATTAGTTCGTAAGAATAATAATAACAACGCGTTCTATCAATCTGTGGTAATGTAGAATCGAGAAGTCAAACAGAAACATTAAAAGGGGGAATAATCAACTAGACAGAATTAAAAGTCAACATCAGGGTAAGAGAGATACAAAAATCCTAGATATATCACTTCTTACCTTCGTAAACTTTCCAGTCTGCGTTCAGCTCTTTGGTTCACTTCTATTTTTAGTTGCATTGCACTGTGGATACTTGCCACTATCGACGGACGATTCGCTCACTGCTTATAGTCTGCAAAGATCCAGACCAGGCCTGAGCCTGGGCCTGGTAGCACAGATAATGTTTAAGTCCGGTCAGCGTGCTTTCCTGGTTCAGATAATAGTAATCAGACGTTGTATATAACATTGACTTGTGGGGGAAGAAGTTAACATTTCTTTAGATGCGAGATACTCACGGTTGTGAAGAGAGTTCACTTGAAGGCCTGAGAATATCCTGAATAACCAGTCGCGGACAGCCGACAAGTGAATGTCCTCCAGTTGAGGTTTGTGCGGGGACTAACAAGTCCCAGCACAACACGAAATGTTAAACGCGGCCTCGGACTTTGACGAATTCTTCGGGACGAGCGACTCAACCAAAATGAACACCGTTTGGAATGTCAGGAGTCTGCATTGGTCTGGTTCTTTGGAAAAAGTATCAAGACAACGGAGTCTGAGACTACGGTGCTTAGGAGAATATTTGGAACTACGAGGGACGACGTAGCAGGAGATCGAAGAAAACTTCCTAATGAGAAGCTTAATAATTTAAATTCTTTACCACATATTATCAGGATGATGAAATGGGCGTAGGGCCAAGACGGGTGGGTTAGATATGAAACACGTGCAAAATTTTGTTTGGAAAGCCTGAAGGTAAAAAAACATTCGGAAGACCTAGGGGTAGATGGATGATAATACTTAACCGAATGATTGGGAAAAATGTAGAAGGTTGCGGACTGATTTTATCTGGGTCATGACCGGTGGCGGGCTGTTGTCAATACGGTACTAAATCGTCTGGTTCCACAAAAGACGCGATGTCTCGAGTAGCTGAGCGTGGTATAAGTTCATGAAGAAGGACTCTGTGTCCTGGAGTTGATTAGTTAAGGAGAATCCACTCTAAATCAATCTGTCAACAGACACTACTGGTCCACCTGACTCTTCTTTATCACTAAATTTTCTCTGCATCTTAATCTCAGCTTTTCTTAAGTTGCCTGGTGATCGAGGGAATGGTGTTCGATTGGATTCCCGCAGTCGAGATGCTCCGGGAGGAATTTTATCCTGATCCGAAATCATCGCAGACAGACAGATTCCCAGTTCTGCTCACAGCGCATTGTCTCACTTGTTGGACAGAGGTTCGAGGCTCTGATCCGAAGAGACAAAGATGGGATGGGCACACTGCTTTGTCGTCGGTTCTGTGGGAGGTACCGGTCGTGAATTAAAAAGATGGCAGTCAAGGTAGTGCACCTCCCGGGATTTGAACCAGGTAGAAAGAATCCCGTGCCCTGTTTGTGACTAGAACTTGCACCGTATAACAGTTCTATGGAAATGCCGACAAACCACAGTGATCACGAACGAATGTTGTATGTCACAGAATTGTGAGTTTCGGTGCGAGGGTTGGCTGTTTGACTTCGTACTAACTTTGTCCTGTAATCCAGTTGATTCATCAGCAGTATTATAGTAAACAGTGGTACGAATACAGATAGACGAATTTCTTGGAACGCTAGACTCAGCAGTGGCAGACTTCGCTAGCTCAATTTCTGAGAGATTTCCTCATCTTTAACGTGTTACGAAGAGTCTGATCCAGCTATCGGTAGAAGAATTTATCTTCTTTCCTTCAACGCAAGGATAACCGATTCATTATAACAGTTTTATTCCACTAGAATGCAATCATTAATACGGTAAATACAGTAAAGACTTGAGATGCGCCTGGCGTGATGTCATAACGTCACAAACTGCATTGCGATTCTAATTACAAGATGGAGCCAACGTTTAACTATTTAAATCCCGCTGGTAACTATATGTACCACCTGCTTTAACAATCAGTAATGTTGCATTTTGTATTATGTGTTTCGGACGATTCTCAAAATCAACAGCTACTATTTTCTTAAACAGAATTAACCAGTTGATCTTTGTAAAGGTAAAATGTTGTGTTCTCTTTACGGTACGGACTGAATTCTGAAATAATATTTAAACGGTTAATTAAAATCTAACAGCATTCGACTGTTGCGTGTGATAAAGTTCTGACAGACAGGTTTTAACTAAGAGAATTTTTACCACGCGTACACGAACATAGTTTATGCAGATATAAGACAATAACAGTCCGTCTAAAAGGATACTTTTAACGTATAACAGAGTTTAACGAATCGCGTAGACAAACTCATAAATCGTTCATACGGTTTGTAAACTTTTTATAAATATGTGCATACGTGAATACGCGGATAATATCAAATACTAGTTTCATTGAATATGTCAACCATAGCGGTCCAGTAATAGGTCGGGATTCTTCGTGGTTTGCCTCTGCTCTTCGACGCGAATTATGCCGATAGGTCTGGTACCTTACATAGGCCTTCATCTCTTTGTTACAGACCACTGATTCGTCATACAATTCCGTGCTACATGAACTAAGCAAGGGTTAAGAGACAGTCAACTGTAAAAACAACGGAATCACTAGATACAGTCGTAACTTTAAGTCGATACTCGCGTGACATATCGACAGTTAAGTGGGATTGTACATCTGGAAGGTGGAAAATGTGCCACTGGTCGCACTTGGCACAGGAAATTCATTAAAGTCGACTAAAATAGACAAGTTATGAAGATGTGTTACCGCCACATTCAAATAAAAAGTTGGGGCTCATTCAGGAAAAAAGACGATTAACATAAGCTTCAGGCTATACTGGTGCAGGTGAACTCAGTCAGTGAGAAACAGCGAAGGAATGGATCTCGTCAGCCAAAATACTGTCGTCTGGTGAGAGGCCACTTTGAATCCCTTGTACCCTACTCTGGGTCCCTGTAACAAGTTCCACGCTCCTTATTCGTTTAAAACCATTTAAATTTTTTTTAAAAATGGACACGTAGAGTAAAAATTTTTTTAACATCAAAAGCATCAGGCGTTCTTCGCATGGCACTGAGGTGAAGCCTACTACGCCGATTGAATGTCTCGTCTCCCAAAATACTCAAAAGGGCTGCGAGAAATTTGGAATTAGAAAGGTATATAATGAAATTCCTAAATAAAAGAATTGGCGAAATAGGAAACCCCCCGTCAACTAATAAATATTCCACAGTCAACATTTCATGTACCAGCTGCAGTCAGAAAATCTTTCATTACGTCTCAGTGGTCAAGCTATTTTACCTACAGCTTCGTTTTGTCCGTTCGCCGTGGACATCTGTAGTGCGATTATATTATGAAGTTCAGGACTTTGCAAATACAAAGTAATATAAATGCGTAGGAATTTAATTAAAGTCAGAATTGTGCACGGACCATTTTATACGAGAAACAAGCGAAGGTTCTGGAGGGGAAAATCCATTATGCACGTTACTAAATGAAAAGTCTGGTGGAGTACGAGAAAAACAAACAAACAAACATTGGCCTTGTAATCCTGGGGTCTCGGGTTCGATTCCCGGCGGGGCCTGGATTTATAACTTGTGTTGGGCAAGGCCTTGGTCTAGGCAACACGGAGTTTTCCTCTGTGGCATCCCAACAATTACTCCATTCACACACAGAAGAAGGCAATGGCAAACCACTTCTGGATCATCTGCCAAGAACGTATATGAACAGGTCCCAGTCCGAGAAAAAGATGGAAGGATCCTGTTCATATGGACCTGTCGTCAGACAGAACACTAAATAATAAATAATATAATGAAACACGTGAGGCCGATTTGATTGTTGTTACCCTAAATACGCGAAATTCCTAATTTAAAGTGAATTCGAAACCGTATCTTTTAAACGGGACAGAGTAGTGACATTTCTTATAGTACAAAAGGCACAGATATATATCAGTGACTGTAAACTGGGATTGCACACGCAGAAGTTTGTCCACACTTGGCCTTGAACTCATTCGCGTCAGTGGTCAAAAAATCTCGTTTCACTGTTCAGACAATGCGGCATGACTTCCAACGTGACTGATACGTGTGAAATTACGATGTATATTCATGTGAGATAGTGAATAAAGGAGGGCAGGACCAAAAGGCGATGTATTTTCGACAAAACTGCAATTATACAAGAAGGCAGTGGAGTAATAGTCACATCCGTCTTTATAATTTTCGTAGATTTTATGTTAAAACTAAACAATACAGGCAACTCTCTGTTTACGAAAGAGTTCCGATCCAAGACGTTGTTCGTTATGTGTATCTTGCATTCCTGAGTTTTTACGATACGTATAGTATACGTTAGCAGTCATTTTAAAGCATTAAAATCACGTACTAAACATCGCAAGCAGATGATGATCCTATTATATTATAATAGGGGCAAACACCGATTTGTTTCCCACGAGAAAACATTCTACGAGGCGTGGCATTTAAACCATCTTTTTATTGGCTAGATTAGTTTTATTAACCAAGAACAGTTCAGTATAATTATCATATAATAATTTTCTGATAATTATTTTAATTATGTTCACTATACGTTTGGCAGACGGACTTAAAAGAGGACCGAATGGAAGAGGAGAATTGAGGAGGCCATGAACCGAATATGGGCCGGAGAGCCATAGAAGAATAAGAAGAACACGTTTTATAAGGAACTCTATCTATTGGCGACTTTAAGAAATTTTGAATGAATTGTGACGTTCGTTATGGCGAATGTTCGTAAACCGATACAAAATCTCTTCAGCACGCGTTGTCTCCCTGTCATACAAACACATGTGTGACTTGGGTCAGAAAAGGCAGCGTCTATTAATACAAGAAGACTATTATCTTCGACGTCGTATCCAACCTTCACAGCTGAGCGGCTTTAGTCCACTGAAAGCCCACGGCGACCCGTCTAATCTCTTCCATTCATTATCTCCGACTAAAATTTCGGATGGATTCTCATCTCTCCAGTGCTTGCTACATTCCCCGCCCATCTCTCCCTCCTTGATTTAACCGCTTAAATCATACATGGCGAATCTTTAAAATTAAAAAGCTCCTGTGTGGGTAGATACCAAAATATCGGAGAAGAATCCTGTCTCCATCTTAAGCCCTGAAGATGGAGACAATATGTTTCTCCGAAATGCTGGTACCTTGGTGTCTACGTGGGAGTCGACACCGCGACATATTTACCGCCGTGAAAATCTCAAATCTTACGAAGCTTCTCTTATGCTGTTTCGTGAAACTGCCTCCGACTTCCTCCGACAGCACACACCAAACTTAACAGTAAAGATAATGAAAACTGACGGATATAGACGGCGCACATTTAATTATTTGAGGCAGGGATACAAGACAGAGGCAAAGAAGGTGATAAACTTTCTGGATCGAGAGTTAACTCCGAAATAAAATGTTCTTGGTCTATTTACTTCTTAAATTTCTGAAGATATCAGCGTGCGTGATGAACTCTTTCCGTTTCGGAGGAATCCAGTTAGGAACTTTGGTCGGAGACTTTACGTAGGTACCTAATGGAAACATCTGACCTCAGCTTGGACGAGAAGTTAAATAAGGAATCGCTGTTGCAACAGAAGTATATTCCGCCAGAAAGTCATGACCTTGTCATATTAACGACTTTCACACAATGCTTCATCCGCCTTACTTATTTATACCTGCTTATCACTTACGTCACTTAGTCATTCGGGACTGGGTTCATTATTATCCAACAGCTGCCACGTTCTGAGTATAGATCCCGTTTTATTAAAGAGCTGAACTTTCCTACTCATTGATTCAGTGAAATATAGGAATCTTCCCAACATATACAATTCTTCCACTTCGAAAGGAAAGAATGTGCAGTTATATTTCAAATGTCCACTGCCAGAGGTAAAATAAATATGCAGGCGATAGTCTGGTGATGAAATGCTTTTCAAGTGTACAAATAACTCGCGATTTAGCATATTATTTTTAGTTGTTATTTCCTCAGATACTTTATGGTAGTGAAAACATCACAACAAG
Source organism: Zootermopsis nevadensis (assembly GCF_000696155.1). The sequence goes on along the minus strand of NW_019060370.1, from coordinate 255,615 downwards.
GCATCAGAATAGTTACTTTGAAAGGAACACAGACGTCATTAAATTCATCTCAAGCCCGATTTACGTACAATTCAGCTATGTAAGCCAAAAGTTTATCGCATTATACGGGGCCTCAAGGCGTATTTATATTTTGACACCCCTGATTGATCTCTTATTGCTAGATAATCATAACTGTAACTTTATCGGCGATCATAGCAAGTTTAAAACCTTAACATCTGTGGTGAAACGTTTCAATTGTCATGAGGTTCGACACCTGTACAGAAGTTAGGGCGCCGGCAGGCCCTTCTGTCTTCAAAGAGAGAGAGAGCATCTTATAGTTAGAAGGTCCCCAGGCAATGCCCGCTCGTCCTTCTGTTAAGGATAAAGTAAGAGTGAAGATGTTAGTGCGATAATTGGCAGAGAAGACGGAATTTTGAATTTTGTATTAGAGAAAGCTGAGGCTATTGATTTGGAAGTTTGGAACATAATTTAGAAGTTCCTACTGGGGG
>NW_019060370.1:235361-255071 GCF_000696155.1 Zootermopsis nevadensis | reverse complement strand
GGTCCGGCAGACAAAAGAGGAATTTGTACGACCTCTAGGTTTCCCTAACTTATGCCATGGGCTTTATTGATAAAGTCAGGTGCATGTGGTGCAATAATACAACATAATATGATGGATGCAGGTCATCCGTGTTTCCATGGTCTGGTCCATGTCAAGGGTTCCACTGGAGCGTCCTCCGATGAACGATGATGGCTAAAATGAGTACAGTTTTGCCCAAGAAGGACTTTAGTTTGTTTAAATACTTGCAATTAATAGAGTATATTCAGGATCAGTCCCCTAGTAGGGCCCGCGGTCTCTTGTATTTGTCATAAATGGGGTCATATTGACCTAATTGTTTGATTTGGGAGTTCTCACTTACTTGACTTTTAGCGTAAAATTTATTTGCTAGCTTCCTGACATGGTTTCGGAACGTATCCATGCCAGTTTGCTCATGTAAAATTTCGATTGCCGTTACCCTTGGGAGTTTCGTAATAATTCTTGTTCTGAAAAACTTGGAGCTTACTAATATGAGTTTTGGCCGCGTGTCCCCATGCAGGGGCCGCGTATGTTATTATTGGGCGTAGGAGTGCTTTATAGATTGTAAGTGCAAGGTTAATGTTGATGGAGGAGGACTTGTTAAGGATTGGACAGAGTTGTTTGAGCCTATGGTTGGCTCTGCGCACTGCTTTACTTACATGTGAACTGTAGGTGAGTTTGCGGTTCAGGATGACGCCAAGCTATTTGACTTCATTTACACGGGGGATAGTTGCTCCAAAGATCTTCAGGAGAGGTACTTCGCTGCGGAGGAGTGTCAGCCGTTTAGAGAATAATACCACCGACGTTAATCTTAATCCTCCATTTTTCAAACCAAAGCTCGAAAGTTGTAATGGCTTTATTCAGTTTATTTGCCGCCAATTGTACGCTGCCTGATCGAGCAGTGACGCTCGTATCATCAGCGTAAATTGGGACGGCCACATTATTATCATTTTCTATGAGTGGTAAATCATTTATATAAATATTGAATAATACTGGCCCTAACAGGCTGCCTTGGGGGACTCCTGCCTGAATAGGACGCCGTGTGGATTTTGAATTTCCATGGACAACCGTGAAGACTCTGTAGATTCAGGTAGTTTTGTATAATATGGATAAACTGTGCGGGAATTCCGGCCCTGATGAGTTTAGAAATGAGTGCGGTTGTCCACACCTTGTCGAAAGCTCTTTCAATGTCCAAAAAGAGGGCTAGTGTTGTTTTGTTGTTATTGAATCCCAGGGTAATGCGTTCAATGTTGCGTGTCAGTGCGTGAGTGGTTGAGTGACCTTTTTTAAATCCATATTGGTCTTCCCGTATTAACTTCAATTCTTTTAGCTGAGCGTTTAATCGTTTCAAGAGTATTTTTTCTAATACTTTGGCTAGCGAATTTAGGAGGCTGATTGGCCTGTAGTTAAGCGGTGAGGACTGATCCTTGTCCGGCTTGGGAAGCATGATTATTTTTGCAACCTTCCACTGAAACGGGAAGTAATTGTTTGTTATTGAAGCGTTGAAAAGCGTGGCTATGAATTTGAGGGCTGGTGGGGGCAAGTTTCTTAATACGATATTCTGTATGCCATCGGGACCAGATGCTTTGCGCGATTTGAGATGGCGAATTATCCAGCCTAATTCCATGTAGTTTGTTTTTCTTATCGACGGTGCGGGGTTGGGTTAGAAAATCCCTGACATGTGCTCAGTCTGTTGAGTGAAATCACGGTCTAAGTCCGTGTTGGTAGTAGTGTGTGTCTGCAAAGAGGTTCGCCTTTTCGTCAAGTGTGACGGCGGATCTACCGTTAAATTTCAAGGGGGGTATGCAGGTGGTGCTGTTTGTTAAACTTTTTGTAATTCGCCAAATATCCCCGTTATTACTGGTGTCTAGTCCTTGCAGCTTATGTTGCCAGGTGTCGTTTAGCTGATTTTTAATGGCCGCGTCTATTTGGTGTTTTAGGGCGTTTATGCAGGGGCGAAGGGCGTCCTTTGCCACGTGGTTCGCAATTTATTGCGTTCCTGGATTAGCAGTCGTGTCGACAGTGCTATTTGCATTGAACTGATTGCTTGATGGCTAGTTGTAGTACTTTGGTAAGGTGGGTGACTACGTAGTCTATTTCCGGAGGTGTCGCGTTGTTTGCTAGGAGTGTGGTGTTTAAGTTGTTGTTACCCACAGACTGAAAGAGTTGCCAGTTAGCGTCTTTATAGAAAAACGTGGTTTCCTTCTGTTTTCCAACTGCGAGGTCAATTTAAATTCTCGATCGGCCATTGGCAGGAAACGATGCAAGCATTTTGCCACAAGCTCCATTAACTCCATGGTGATTGGTAGGCGTGAGTTTACAGCGAATTTAAACGTGTTAGGGGAACTGGAGGAAATATGAGCATAGTTAAAGTCAAGTTAAAAAAATCAGTTTTTATAAAAGTTAAAAGGATCAGATGTAGTGATCACTTACCTAAGTCATTCAGCTACTTTCAGTACAAAAATGATATACACCAACTTAAATTTGACTTTATATATTTCACTATGTTTCTACAATCCAAACATTATTCTTTCCCTTTTAATCACAAATAAGCTACCAAATACCATTAGTGATGAAAACAGTAATTACTCAATTAGAATTCTTATAACATTCAACGAAGTTAATTCACCTGTGCTAAACCGTCGTCCCGTTACACTTCACACGGGTTAATAATATTAAACGAAACGCTGTTATACGTATCAAAATGTGGTACTGCTGCCATCTTCAGAAACTGAACTTGAATAAATCATGCATTTGTAACCAATGGCATATACATTGCAAAATGATCGGCATCCAGTATTAATCTGACATTTCTTTTAGGAAATGCTCTGTGACTTAAATAAACGAGCGAAGCAAAAACAAATCTGGCATTTGCTAAACACGTTTCAGAAACAACAGTTTTCATTAAACAACAGCTCCAACACTGCCATAGCCGCGAAGAGAAGGGCCGCTATTCCTTAAAATTACATGTGATTACAGCTTTATTAGAAACTAAAGTTGCTGGTATTATACAGGGTGAGCACAAAAGAACACCACGCTTTCAAAATGACACAAGAAACAAATGTGGCGTACTTAGAATTTCACATCCACACCAGTCGTCAGAAAAACGTCCGAAGTTTGTTTAGAACGACTCGGGTGATTGTTGTCACTGCACACCTCACCTAGATGTCACTAGTTTTGAAAATTGGTTACCCTGCAGTAGAGGGGGCAGTGTGTTCAAAATTACCGATGAAAGTGTCTGAAAAATCTGTGCAAAGTGCATTTCGCACGCAATTTCACATGGAGGCACCATTAAAGCCGGAATTTCTGCCAGAGATGAAACAGCAAATAACAGCTGCTACAGCTTCCATCGCTAGGGACACTGCACAAAGTTCGAATATCATCTCGATATCTGCCGTGTGTCTCGCGGAACACATATCGATTCTCTGTGAGGTGTGTACTAAACTTTGACAGTTTTTTCTATCAACAAGTGTAATTGTGGAGTTCTAATCGCACCGCGTTTTTATTCTGTTTCATTTTTAAAGTGCAAAGCTCATTTGTGCTCACCTGGTTTACAGTGGTCATATTTGCTGAATTCCCCTAAGTTCATCGGCGTGTGTCTTGAGTTGCTATCCTTACCTTCTTCGTGATGGAGGTGACTCAGGTGTATTACCCAGCCAGTTATGCAAAGCGGTATCCACTGTAATTGTTCATTCAACCCGCGTTATCCTGACTGACGCGCGGTTCACAATGCTCTCTCAAGACCTCACACTCGACGATGCATAATGTAGCGAAGCCGACAAAGCGTTAGTCGATTCTACAGATAAATTGACTGCAGTCGTTATTTGAAGCTGACAACACATCTAAACCTTTCAAGTAACGTTTTAAGAAAAAGTTATGTGAAGAATTTAAGACACCTGTCTTCCTCACCTTGAAACATGCAATTTGTTGACGACTGACGGTAGTTTACAGATTACTGTAACGTTTAATTTATATGATATAATCTCAATGTTCCAAACCAACTCAATGTTTCTAATTTCACATAAAAATGGTATAACACGGAATTTGTAGGAACGTTTATGATCTGTTTCGACACAAAATTTCACATGCCTAGCTCCAATGTTTGATTATTTATTTCCATACGACTAAAAGTTAAGCAAGCTTACAGGTTTCGCGCTGACGCCATGATCTTGTTATATGTTATAAAAATGTCTTTTTAAAGTTGCAAATTTATCTAAGATCTTAGCACACACAAACACAAATTTCAGGAGCCTAATATAACTTGCAAACAGAAGCTTCGCGGAATTCAAAATTACGAGGAAGGGAAATCCCTAGTAGCAATAGTATTACGGTGATGTTTAACTTAGTATTACTTAAGTCCAGTGGAGTACCGAATTATCCGGCCTGAACGTGACCGAAGTACGGTCGGATACTGGAAAATGTCGGATAACGTTCGAATGTCGTGTCAGTTCAGCATTAGTGTCGCCCGTTCAGTGTCGGTGCTGGATGTTCAGGTATTTCCGACGTGAATATGTCCCGGATCAGTGCGCTACCATTCTGAAGACCTAAACATGAAGACAGAGTTTCCTGAAGAGTGGCATACGGTGTAATCGCGTCCCTTTCTGACCAAGAGGATAAAGAAAGTGATACAAATAAGTGCATAAGGCGCCAAAGAAGCGAGAAAGAGACTCCGTTTCAAGGACTCGCAGACACAGAAACTAAGTTTCATGAATATTTAACATTGTGTTAGTATGCCTTCAACATTTTACTTGGAAAAGTACAGAATGGTTTGTCAAGGTAAGCTACGTATCCGTTTTAAGAAAACAGTAACGCCCAAAACAGCGTTTGCCAGCGTGTTTCAGGTATGAAAATAAAGCAAACTTGTCAAAAAGAAATATTCATCAAATATTCATTTTGATAAGGTGTAATTAATTATTTGTAAATGAACGACAGCTGACTACTTATGCGATACGCTTTGTTGAAACGTCTGAAGCTGTGAATGTGTTCACCAGTAGCTAAATTCCAGTGTGGTGATTGTGATGATGTACATGAAAAGTTGGAATCTCTTTGCTCCCGTACAAAGACACTAGGAGCCTAGGACCTGATTCTTGCCACGTTTCCCCCCCCCCCCCCCCATCTTCGCGGCCATTTCATATTGTTGGATTAAAAAAATTATCTTAGCCGAATTTAAAAACAATGTCCCCGAAAATGGTTTACGTAGTTTTCAGACGTCACACCAAATTAATTGATAGTTGTAATTATTTATAGGCTATCTTTTGCGTTTAAGTCCGACGAACGGGACCCAAAATTCTTGTTCAGCGGGTCTCAGGTTCGATTCGCTGTCTCTTCGACGCGTCAGTCTTTATGCGACTGCGAGTGTGCGGAATACAGATCCTGACAATGTTGGCAGGCCTTGATCGTTGGCCTAGTAATTAGAATAATTACACTTACCACCTGCATTAACGACAGAAATTTTGCGTAGTCTATGTATGTATGTAGTACACGTGTTATATTTTCATGTTTTCACACCTGAATACGAAAGAAAAATCGATCATTTGAAAATTTGTGATTTGATATTTTAAACAGCTTGCGATTCGTAAATCGAAAAAAACAGTTCTTTGTACGACAACGCTGTCGCAAAATACGTTTAGAGAATATGTGCGCAGTCACTTTATCAAAATAGGTGACTCTCGTTATACGCGGGGGTTGCGTTCTTGGGAATAGACGTGTATATCGAAAACGCGTACAGCCGGGAACGTAAAGCATGCCAGTGCATTTTCTGAGTTGCCTAAATAATTTTTTGTCCCGAGATTAAAGATGGCGGGGCGAGTCAGTGAATATTGACGTTCCATAAAGTACCTAAATGAAATAGCGGACAACAAATCCGACGAGACTCACCTTTATAAATAAAATCAATTACACGCAGCATAAATACGAGGTGCGATATGAAAGTTTCAAGACTGTGTCAATAGAGGGCGAACCGGATGTAGTACGAGCTTCTGCCGCTAGAGGGTGCGGCCTACATTCATAGTGAATCAGTGTGCCAGCCGGCATCATCGAATTAGCATTTGTTTCTTAGTTACGGGCGTTTTGGTAGTGCATTACACCGACCCTCCTGCGATTTCGGAATGGCGTGTGAATCAAATTTTGCCAAAGACTCGCCAAAACGGCTACGGAAATTTATGAAATGCTAACGCAAGCATTGTTGGGATAGGCTATGGGGCCTGTCAGCTGATTCTAAAGGAAGAACTCCACATGCGACGCATCCTGTCAGAGGACTAGAAGCAGAATCGACTTCTCGTTTGTCAGGAGCTCAAAGATCTTGCAAGATCCGACCCCAACTTCCTTTCTAAGCTCTGTGTGACTTCTTCCTCTTCCCAAAGTTGAAAATTCAGCTAAAGGGAAGGAGATTTGAGACGATAGAAGAGATTCAGGCAGAATTGCAGATGGTGCTTGACAGGCTGACAAAGAAAGATTTCCAGGGATGCTTCCAGGCTTGGCAGCGGCGCTGGGATCGTTGTGTTCACTCCCAGGGGAACTACTTCGAGGGTGATGAATGAATTTAATACCTGAGATAAGTGTACGGGGTTTTTATAGGCGCAGTCTAGAAACTTTCCGATTGCACCTCGTATGTCTACTAGAAACAAATGAATAGTCAGACAGTACGAGATGTCCACATAAGGCACGAGTCATTCAGCGTTTGAGGAAGGTTGCTACATTGCATATGAGTAAATAATTCACATTACTTCAACTGCCGAGGTTCGCATACTGATGTTAACTTGTTGACAGAATCTTACGTGGCTCTGGGAAAGGAAAATCCCGAGGACAGAAAACTGGAAACGAATTTAGACGATCGGTTGACTTCGGAGAATGTAACAACTTCCTGCATATGGCGGTGAAAGCAGAGCTAATTTCTAAAAATTCCTCTGATTGACGCAGAAATTCCTTCGTCGACTCGTGAAATACAGCCCATTTTAACAACCCCACCAACTCATACGTATATTGCCCCATCCGTTCTCTTAGCTCTGTATCTATACGCCCATGAACCTTCGTTGGTCCTGCAGCAGATGACTAAATTTATTTATTTATAATGTATTTAACGTCGCGTTTACAGTGCCTCGGACTATAAACGGTCTTGGCCTAATTTAATCACTGGAAGGACTGAGTAAAACCGCCAAAAAAGAACCAGTCAGGCCACCCGGTCTCCGGACCAAGGTTTTAACCCGGGACCTCCCGAATACGACGAGACGTTCGGCCACAAGACTCAAGATATGCGATTCCTAGTGACAGAAAACAGACTAAAAATCAAAATAAGCTAAAGCCTCGATAGGTAATAGGTGAGCCTAACTACAGATTACTGTCTTCCGGAGGAGTGCCTCAGATCAGGGATACAGCGCGGAATCCCACAGCAAAGCAACGCAAATCAGACACGAAGGCCGGCCTATGGACGTCACGCCGAAAGCTCTTCCCCTCCTGTTTTTCAAGGAGAAGTAATTGGCTCTATTTTCGTCTCCCGTCCGGATTTCTGCATTTATAGTCGACTCAGCTACACCGTATATTCGTAAATGTTAACATGCAAAACAAATCATAATACTGAAAAGTGGACTAAACCAAAGATTGATAATAATCTTCTTCGCACCGGAAGTAATAATTTTCACGAAGGTCCCATGACTGGCTCACGGCGGTGAGTCTGAAGTCTTCTGGGTTGTAGCGCCGTGTAGCCTGGTAGAAGTTTACCAACGTTTCAGAGGTCCTTGCTGCTTGCAGCCTCAGTCACCAGGTCGATAAATCATCGCCCTGATGATGGAGGCAGAGTACACGGCGCTACAACCCAGAAGACGGCCATCTTAATACTAGAGTGGTTTAGTTTTTGAGTGACCTGATTTATAAATTAGAACTATTATCAATTGAATGCCAACTATCAAACACATCATGAACGTCAAGTTATAGCCGCGTTAGACCCAAGAAACTCGCTTAATAGCGTTGATTAAATTCATTTTACAAGAAACGGCGACCCGCAAACAGTCTCGCTTATGCTGTTACCGTGGTAACGTGTGTTGCACCATTCTTCCATGGTTTACTGCTTATGACATCGCCCTTGAACAGCGTTATGGAACTAAAATATAAATGTAAAAGTGATAATGAAACATAGACAAGCTGTAAGGTTATGACACTAGATGGAAAAATAAAGATTCCAGATAAGGTACTCGGTGCAATGTGCGCAGAAGCCGTTGGCCTAACATTCTGTTGACATTTTATTTTAAAGTCTGACTTTACGTTGATATTGTAGTTAACGATAAACTTTCCAGCGATGTTATACTTCGAAGATGGCTGTCTTCTGGCTTGAAGTGACGTATACTCTGATATAAGTTTACCAACGTTTCACAGCTCCTTGCTGACTCCATCATCAGAGCGATGAGTAAGCCGCGGACTGCTTAATAATCACTCTGATGACTGAGACAGCAAGTATCTCTGAAACGTCGGTAAACTTCTATCAGACTACACGGCGCTTTAACGCGGAAGACCGCCATCTTAGGCCTCACCGCCGTGAAAATCTCAAATGATAATTTATCATATTAAGCAGTTTTCTCACAAATAAATATCATTAAGGCACACTCCGCGTTACAGTATTAACACTAATTCCGTACAGTGTTAACTTCGTTCAACGCGGTTTCGACAGCCGTATCCCCTGCGCTGAACGAGGGTTGAAATTCGATCTATTGATATCGATAGATCGAAGTAGAGCCGAGAACGTGTTCATGACCGCAGAGGAATCTTGCAGAACACCCCGTTTATGAAAAAATCGTAATGATCTTACAGAAAGCGACTTTGTTTATACAGACAGTAAAAAATGGCTCACTACGGGGTCCTGTCACTCTGAAACAATTCATCCTTGTCGACTGGTCGCGGGCAGCCGGATGGAGCGATGAACTGAGCCGGTTTCAGGCAGAGGCATCGCGAATAACGAACCTGTAAAACCGACTTCCCTCGGGCAAATGGAACCGAGTACTGATATTATTTTCAGATCAGGCTAAATGGATAGATTGACACTTCTCATCGATTGCCATCGGCAGTGATAACACTTTTACACCAAACGTAGTTCGGTAGTTTTTGGCCTCAAACACTATGGCCGTCATCCCGCACCCTCCTTATTCGTCGGATTTAGCTCCGTGTGACTTCTTCCTCTTCCCACAGATGACAATTCAGCTAAAGGGAAGGAGATTTGAGACGATAGAAGAGATTCAGGCAGAATCGCAGATGGTGCTTGACAGGCTGACAAAGAAAGATTTCCAGGGATGCTTCCAGGCTTGGCAGCGGCGCTGGGATCGTTGTGTTCACTCCCAGGGGAACTACTTCGAAGGTGATGGATGAATTTAATACCTGAGATAAGTGTACGAGTTTTTATACGCGCAGTCTTTAAACTTTCCGATCGCACCTCGTATCACCATGTCTCCGTTAAATGGGAGTGTGCAAGAAATCTGCCTTTTGTGTCAGTTTCAACAGCCGACTTCCTTAACAGGGAATTTCAACCGAAGTTCTTTTCAAAAAGAACATATTTTCAAGCAATGCCTTTCGTACGCAGGAATGGTTTAATTTTGCAAGCGATGACGCCTTGTGCTTTTTCTGCATTTTGGCTACACTCCAGTAAACCTTCATTCAACGCGGGGGGTAGGTTACTCGAGAAAGGCGCGTTATGTTAACACGCCGGATAAACGTACGGGCTAAAGTGGAATATGTGAACGAGGCCACGTGATGTCTAGACGCGCAGATGTTTAACAGAAATGCAAATAAATTACATTGCCTATAGTGTACATATAAATATCATGACATACATGATAAAAATATGCATCGTTGAATGCGGTGGACATTTCCATCATCGTTATATGTTTCCTGGTTTCAGATACATTCGATTTTTGACAGACAGAACACGTGCCAGGAAAATCTGAGTCCCTTTTCGATCGCCTGTATAATCTTGCATTGACTCGGTGGGTATCCGCTCTCCGGAACTCCGCAGATATAGAACCTAGGAACACGAGTTCCTTTATAAACAGGAGACTTCCAGTGTTTTAAATTTTCTGTCCTACAGTCGGTTCTTAGCACACGGACCTGTTGACAGCTCGTAAAAATGTGCACAACGCATGTGCCTGTTGACAGAAAGACGTCGGTTACCCCGGGCTTCACGTAGATCACGTGATTTCCGCAAACATTTCCAACTCACGCGAAACTATTTATTGTTTATTTTTTTAAATTCAAATAACTACGTGGCAGTTCTAACGACTATGCACTGAGTTTTAATTAAACAGAATGTGTTCTAATTTTTGTCTATTGATTTTGTCTTTAACAACTGACGATAGTTTGCTGTTTGGCGATATAAATGGCGACCAACAGTTGGTGGTATTAGTGTAACAGAGCTGATGATTTCCTTATTCTTCTGTCAAAACTGAGCAGGATGCAAAAATTGTATTCTGTTCCGTGAAGGACCACCGGAGAGCAGACGGAATTATTGGCAATCTGTTTGTTCTTGGTGCCGGTGGGCATTTGTGCATTTTTCTACAAACAAGAGTTCGTAACGTGACGAACGTCACATCTGTGAAATGTCACATTTTACGGCTAATGAATATGGCAACAAAATTGTGAATATGCAACCGAAATGCTGACTAATTACATAACTAAGTTACTCCATAGAGGCCGAATACAGAAGCTAGTAGTCGCTCAGCTAATCATTAAATCCCCCGTTTTTATTCAGACCAAAAACTCATTACCCTCTTTAGTGGTTCCTAACTTGATCCATATGAATCTAGCCCATAACCTAATATCCAATTTCTGTATGATCCGTTTTAATATTATACGCCTACATCCTCTGAGTTGTCTCTTGCCTTCAGTTTTTCGACCAAAATTTTGTAGACATCTTTTCATCTCTTCCATGATTGCTGCATCTACCGCCAACATCACCATAATTGATTTAATTTACCCCACTAATATTTTGGGAGAATAGAAATTATTAGTTAAACATCGATATTTTTTACCACCTAAACAATTCTTCATTATAACACAGTATCACGTGGTCACATTCTTCCGACGTTTATATGTAACCTTGAAGCCATCAAATACGCAGTGTATTTGTGATTTGCTGAGTGCATGTTGCGTTGTACAAAGTAAGATGTAAAAGACAGGTCAAAATTAGGAATTTAGAACTGCCACTGAGATAGAAGGCACGAGAACAATAAGAAAGAGTTATGTAAATAGTATTAGGGATTAAGGAATAGTCATGTAGAGTAGCATTAGTGAATAGTTGTAGTAAGCAGTAGTGCTAATAGTGCTACGTATGTAAGGACTGTGGCCGTGAAAACCTGGTGTTAGGCGACCACAGATCTCTGTATATAGTTCTAAACCAAATATATTATTATTTACTATTATTATTATTATTATTATTATTATATAATTAAAAGAAAAATAATGACTATTTGTAATTTTGCAAAATTGAGCTATTGGTATTTATTAGCTAATATAACCTTTTTTGTTCTATTTTATTCATATATAGTGCGATCCTACGCGTTTAATGTTGATATATCTGGTCTGTTAATACAAGTTACTTTGTGAAAACACATGGTCGTATCTTAGCTATTCCAAATGGGTTCATCTGTTACATAATACAATACCGACCATTCAATACATGCATTAAATAACTTCTATCAATAGATTATCGAAAAAATTCACACTTGAACTTGAAATGAAATAAAAAACAAGCAGCAATTAAGCTATGACATCAAATATAAAAGCAAATTAACACATAAATAGTCTTTACTTACTTACGCCACTCCCTTGAAGGACTTTAGCCTCCTTATATATGGCAGATTTCTTAAGCTATTTAGATATTCGGTAAGACAACTTTGACGAATGATATTCAGAACGCACAACACAGAAAGACGAAGACAAACATCAACGTCTCGAACCTACGATTCCAGCGTCAGAAAGATCCGGGCCGATGCCCCAGACAGCGACCACTGTGACCAGTTCATAACAGAATAATAGCTCCTTGTACCACGAACATGCAACAACGGAACTTATTATGTAAGATTTGGGGTTTTCACAAAGGTGAGTACGGAACTTATTATTTAGGAATTAAGAGTAGTCGATAATATGATTGTATGTAACAAGTTGATTCATTTGGAATAGCCAAAATGTTATCACGTGTACAAATATGCACAGAAAACACGGATAGTAAAAATATAGCAAACGGTGTTAACTTAGACACACAGAGAATCTGATACATAAAGAAAATGCATTAGAGTTGAACAACACAACTACAAAATAAGAAATATCGACTGATTCATTTGACAGAATTACAGCTAGCTTCAAATAAACTTTTTTAATTTACGATGTTAACCAAGAACTCATATATCGCATATTATTCCATAAACTGATGACTACGTACATACAGCCATGTGCCACTTCTCTTTTGTGTAGATGTCAATCACATCAACATTTAAGATCAACTAGATTAAAAAAGAAAGCTTTAGCAGCCTTATAATAAATTATCAACCTCCTCATAATATTTTCGCAGTGGTGTCTTGTAGGGAATCCCCGATTGTGGATTCCCCACCCGACCCTTGACCTCTGTGAATGGTCATTCTTATTTTAAATCCGTTTTGACGTCATAACGCGCGTCATCGGCTTCTAGCTACCTCTGAATTTTGTACAGTGACTGATCAATAATGATAATTGAACCCTCGACTATAATATCAGCGGAAAGTCCAACTGATGATTTGCCAAGGTGAGCTGACCGCAGTGACGGAAGTCAGTGCTGACAGAAGCTGTTTAATGTTTCCGATAGGATAGCTCTAAAACACGTGCAAACAAGTATGGAAATTCGTATGTTTTCTTTTCAAGGCAAATAAGTTACCAGAATTTGAATGCACTGAACAGCAATCTATGTAGAGCCAGCGTCATCTGTCTCTGCGGCGTAGAAAATAACTACGATCCGTGACTAGAAATTTTGTCTCCCTCTCCACAGGTCACGGAAAGCAAATTATTTATTTTTACCCGAGCAGGACAACACGCAAGTTCCTTTGTTTCTACATGGTAGTAATTTCTAGTCTACTTCCACATGTGTACCCGAATTCCGGATAATAATACAAAACTTATAATGTAAGGGGTAGGATGCAGAACGCAGAACACGCTCCAATCCTAACCTTACCTTCACGCAGCACATTCCGTTATATGACGCGGTCCCTTGCGACCAAGACATGGCAGTATAACCATCATACCAGGTTCGCAACTTGACGATATCTTGTCAGCCGCGTGTAAACAATGTATACTTCAAATAAGCCAGGCCAAGAGTACCAGGATCGAGCGAGCTTCAGGTAATCACAGCGGCGAGTATGAAGATGGCTGTCTTCTGGGTTGTTGCTCGGTCTGGTAGTTTACCGATGTTTCAAATGCACTTGCTGCCGCCATCATCAGGGCGATGAGTAAGTCGCGCGCAAAAAATAAGTTTGAGACATAGGAGATGGCATGACGCGCAACCCACAAGACAGCCATCTTCATAAACCACTAATTTCTTTGCATTCAGTGACCCTCTTTTTGTGTACATAATGTGTATAAGTTTCATATAATTATCAGAATAAACAATCATTATTCCCCGAACATATTAACCAAATGACCTTTGTAATCGAAAAAGTCGTGATTTCTTTGTATGAAGATACTTGCTTTAGTTAGTGTTCTGTCTGAGGACAGGTCCATATGAACAGGATCCTTCCATCCTTTTCTCGGACTGGGACCTGTTCATATACGTTCTTGGCAGATGATCCAGAAGTGGTTTGCCATTGCCTTCTTCTGTGTGTGAATGGAGTAATTGTTGGGATGCCACGGAGAAACCGGGGAAGCCCCCGGAGGAAAACTCCGTGTTGCCTAGACCACGGCCTTGCCCAACACAAGTACGAAATGAATTTTCAAATACTATTTAGATGAACTTCAAGCTTCAGAGGATTCACGAAAAAAATCCAGGTGTTCTTATACGACTGCGTTTAAAAATTATTCTTCAACAATCTTATTTTTGAATGACCCCAAATTTCTTCCGGTTGTCATTGCCAATTTAATGTAAATCGTCGTTCCTTGTGGCTGTCTCGGTTGGTTAGCCAACGCCGACTACAGCACCGAGGCTTCCTAGCAAGATGCTAGTTTCTCTCTGTAATACTGATCAGAAGCAATTAGTAATTGCTCAAATAAACTGCCCCCTCATTTCTATCTTCGAATGAAACCCGCACATTTGCGCTAGTGAAATCTTACAATTGACTCTGAAGAATTTCGAACGCCACTTTCTGAACTGCAGCTTCAAATTACTTTCGCACAGCTTCTAACTTAATCGGTCTATAGCAGAACCACATGAGTCCATTGTGTGAGAGAATTGAGCCATGTTACCATGGCAATCTCCGAGGGGTAAATTCACAGTCTACAAAAGAAATCATATCGGCCCAAGCCTTTACTGCGCGTAGGCAGCCATTTACATAATATGCCTCCTAATAAAATAACATGTGTTCTGGACTCATGCTATTTTTCTACTAGGTTTTGGTTTATGTCTTAACATAGAGAAAGCACGGTAACCCACAGCGGCTTAAACAGGTCACCACAGGAGTAACAAAAGATATAATCATATGCAATGTTCCTTCAGTATTATGTGGGTAATTGGCAAACCAACATAAGTCCAAAAATTGATTTTGCTTATAACTCTACAAAGATTTCGGTCAAAGATGAAGAACTTGCCACCTTTTCTTTGGGAAAATAAATCAAGTGTAAAATAAATCGCATGTATGCTAACATAATTTTAGTAGAATTTCTGGTCTGATGGAGGTGAGAATGTCTTCTGGGTTGTAGTGCCGTGTAGTCTTATATACGTTTACCAACGTTTCAGAGGCCCTTGCTGCTTCCATTATCAGGGGAATGAGTTTTACTCAGATGCCAGTCACATTCATGTTTCTGTTCTTACGTTTTTCATAAAAGAAAATTTTTGTAGACTAATGTAGTTTCACATATAACGTATTTCGTTGAAATCTGTAGCATTCATTGTAGTAAAATAAACATGAGTTGAAGTCATAAGATTATGCCCATGAAAATAACTGTTCGTTACAAAGGTTAATAACCGAGTATTTTGAAAATTGCACGTGTTTTCTTGTCTGAGGATGCTTGAGTGTTGGTCGCTGAGCCACAGGCCCTCACAGAAATTAAGTGGTATACCTGCTGAGTCCGCCAATAGCCTATTTGTCTCCGTCATGCGCAGATTCGTGCCTTAAAGCAATGCTCATAACAGCGAAGTTGATTAATTACAGTCGGTAACATAATGTGGAGGACGTTTTTTAAGTGGTCACGTGTGCTGTTCAAGTCTCAATTAATCAAAATATTAAAAATTATAGTAAATGTGCAGAAAGACTGATAGAGACTGAATATCCATTGCACATTCGAGGACAGAAACGGTTCCACACTTCTGACAGAAGGAAGAACTTTAAGTCTGCTGCAGGTGCCATAAACCAGGAGCTACAGTTTCTTCTGACTGAGAATTAACACGGACAATGTCGATCTAATTTAAATAACTTTCAGATTTTTGAGGTTCCATCAATACTCAAAGAATGGCACATGACACACTGATTTACTAAAGGCTGTCAATGTTAAAAATTGCTTATGCTTTAAGAAACGTCGTCATCTTATAAAAGACGAATAAATTCCAGAGGATAATAAAATAAAACCCACAAGTGATTCCAATCCCACGAGCTGATTATATATAGTAATCCGTAATTAGTTTTATTTGCGTCATAAAGTCACTAAAGTAAGTCTGGTAGCCGACTAATGTGATTCTGGAACTGCTCTCAGTGACGTGCGGCCTTCGTAAGTGCACTGCTATCAAGAAAATTTCCATTGCGTTAATTAAGCCAGTCCGAAAATAACTTCAGTTTTGTGACAGACTTTTTTCCGAACACTGGTCACGTCGATAGGCATGGTGTTCACTAGGCCGTGACGTCGTGCGTCATGTGATTTGACTTACGACCTGGAACGTCAGACGACTCTTGGTAATTGTGGCATTTTGGAATCTGTGGAGCGTACACATAATCGGCGGTTACAAATTTTAGCGTGGGATTTTGAGTTGAACGCCGATCAGAATCTGAAAGCAAGATAAGGCCTCGGCTTAGTAAGAGAAATTTACACCGAACTGCGATAAAAACACTTTAAACATCTTTATGGCTTCTCTTTGTCTCTGAAACCCGTTTATACGTGATCATGTTAGGCGCAATATCACAGGCCCCGTTCATTCAACTCTCAACTAAACGATTCCAAAGATCCGTCTACGGTTCATGTCATTATCGGACGTGCATGTCTGAAGACGACTCTGTAGATACCAAGTGAACATTCGTAAATAAATACTGCAGTGAAGTAAATTAACGACGTCTCAATCACGAGTATGGGTCGTGCCGACAGATACATTGTCTGAATGCTACAGTTGCGTAATCAATGGGATATATCGGATACACGTCATCACGTTACCTTTAAGTCTCATGACCGTGTCTTCCTCTCAGTGTTATCTAAAAGTGATATTCTTATATGTTCTTGAACTCTGAGACAGGATACCAGAAAAAACTGTGGTTGCTATAATTCCACGTTTAGCTTGCTTGAAGTTAGAAATGTATCTCCTCTACAGATGTAAATTCTCAGATGTTTGCTTACGGATACGCGGATTTAAGACGCAAATCGAATTGTTATAAAGACACAAGATGTAAGATGACGTATGGAGCACTTGCAAGTAGCCTTGTTTCTGTTCTTTAAAAAAAATCTAATGTGGGCGTTTGATTAATATGCTTCTGTGTAGTATGATGAACACAAGTCCAGTCGATTACAGGAATGGAAATTTACAGCTCCTACCTTCTGGCAGTTCCGTTGACCGCAACACTTTCCGATCTGAACCACTGCATTGTGAGTCCAAATGATTACACATTTCTGCACGTGTCGGACACGCGCGATATCTGGCCACAAATCCCAAAAATCAAAGAATTCTTTTATTCGTTTTTCATCAGAGCACAACTGACCCAGCCTGAGTTCCGTATCCGATAGACAAAATCGTTTGTACGCAGAGGAACAAATTAGCCTACACCTTGAAGTATCAACCAGGCCATGAACGGGACCTGCCAATTTCAGGAATGGGAATGAGGAGACGCTCATCTTCATAACGTGATTATTTCGTCTCGAAAAGTGGCCACCCGATTCACAATCAGCTAGCAATCGCAGCTCTCAGAGGCGATAAGGTACCCCTAACACCCAATCTAAAATCTTTACGCTGTGAACAGTTGATGATTAGATAATTATTAGATTTGTAACGTTGGCAGTCAGACGGTAATCAAGTAGGTTTTATTAAGTTTTTACCAGCAATAAATCGCACTGGAAACAGATCATGGACGTCCAATGCTAAAGCACAGATCTATCGATCGATCTATCGATCCCGTGTTTATGAGTGAACTATTAATATCATTTTTACATTTGTTAAAATCCTTATGTCAGATACAGGATTATCGAAAAGTCAGTTAACCCACATTAAAATATTAATTGATGGTTCTAATCCAATACGATTATATCGACGCTAGGTAGTCAAGATAATGAAAGCGTCGTTAAATAAATTGTATTTAAGTAAATACATTTCGATTCGATTAATAAACACACAGTATCGCTGTGACTACACAAGAGCTCGCGCCAGACCGTCAGTTGTGTTGCAACAGTCGAAGTGAAAGGATGTCTTTTTCACAAGAGCAACGAGTGTTCTTGGTCGAAAACTACCCGGCTTCTCGTTCTTAACTTAACTTGCCGTAATGAGTCGAGAGATGAATTTATCGATTTTCCTGTGTTAAAGAAATCGACAATGTCTCGCCCGGTAAACCGTTTGAGGGACACTGAAGGCGAGAAAGAAACCGTTTTGTGTTAAGTGACCACAGTTTGGGCGATAGCTGTGAAAATTTGTTTCGCTGTCCAAGAAAGTCACCGAGAAACTTTATTTTCATAGTGGGTTATCTTATGAAAGTTTGTAAACGGCTACACAAATTTTAAAACTTCATCCTGCAAGACGGGGCTACAGAGCAAAGTAACAAATGCAGAGATTGAACGAGTTCGAAACTTGTGCCCTTCTCGATCTATCGCATCGGACTTCTCTCTTCGGGTGTTTTTGAAGAAATCAACCCGCGCACATTGGAAGAGCTGAAATAAAATTCAGGGCTGTGCATTTCATACGTCATCGAAGAATCTCTTCACCGGGTTGCATCAGACATGACAAAAGGGTAAACCGCTGAAAGCAGTCGACATCCCAAACACTTAATACAACAGCGTATTTTTTTTATTTTTTCATTTTGGCAAATATAACGTGCGTCAGACATGGGTTTCGCCAGTCATTATTCGCGCACTCTGCAGCACCCCGTTCCACAACTGGCTTCCACTCATTACCACTATGACATAAAATGCCTCGTACTGTCTATGTTTCGTCCTTGGTACCACAAGAAAGCACATTATACAACTTTTTAAAAAGTGAACTTATATTTATATTTATGTTAAGACTCTAGATTTCCAGGCACGCATAATTGATATCAAGTTATTTTAATTGTAGACTTTAACAAGTAAAAATATAATATTAAAGCATCATGCATAAACAGTAGGACGATTCTAATGCATGATTATAACAAAAAATTGCATTGCGTTAAATCTTTAACGAAATACGTTTGTCGGCTAACTGCTTGCTGTAAACTGTACTCATATGGCACCAGATATTCATAAGTCTTAAAGTTGATAAAACTCAAATTATTTGGTAGTGATATTCCCTCCACACCAGATGCAATGGCTGCACTTGTAAATCATCAACTAAGATTACATGTTGGCATCAAACATGTGGTAAAGTATCATCACGTGGTCTTCTAGAAATAGAAGTGACATTTCACCGGCATTAGACAAACAGTATTTGAAGCCACTAGGAATGCCCAATCCTTTCATGGTTCTGAACCGGCTAGAAGGTAAATGATTTCTGCAGGCGAGGAAAGACAGAATCAGAGTCTCGCCATTTTGTTTCCGATGTGTTAATATTTTAATATTTTCCGTCAAATCACAATTTTAATAAGATAATAAAATATTTAAAATATCATTTCACGTTCCGCATCGAATGATCGATTTACAAGTTGGAACGTCTCTTACGACATGTTTCGGTTATATTTAACCGTCCTCAGGTATAAATTAGATTGGTAAATTTAAAACTCGAATTACAATCATTTACAATGTTATGCAGTTTATTGAAATGTTGTTTTCTATATTACTCCATATTTATTAATGTTTTATTTAAATCATTGCTTTACAGACTAATATTGAACATCAGATGAACCACGCCATATATAAAAAACAATTACCTTCATTCTAATATATAAGAGTAATCTGATAAGAACATTTCAATAAACTGCATAACATTGTAAATGATTGTAATTCGAGTTTTAAATTTACCAATCTAATTTATACCTGAGGACGGTTAAATATAACCGAAACATGTCGTAAGAGACGTTCCAATTTGTAAATCGATCATTCGATGCGGAACGTGAAATGATATTTTAAATATTTTATATTTTATTATCTTATTAAAAATTGTGATTTGACGGAAAAAATATTAAAATATCAACCTAATTCACAATATGACGCAAATATACTACCTTA
>NW_019060370.1:217854-232059 GCF_000696155.1 Zootermopsis nevadensis | reverse complement strand
GGGGGGGGGGGGGGGGGGTGTAAGTGTGGAAAGGGTCGGGATCCCGGATCTAGTTCTGGAGACTTCCTCACTCGGGAACTCTATCTTTGAATCGATAGTCAGGGATTTTAATCGATATGGAGTTCTGTACTGATATCGGGTCATTTTATCGTGTGACGACGTTTTCCGCTGCGCCATGACGTAAGAAGTCCAGTAAGAAATACTGCGTGTTTGCTTTATTTGTATTTTACACACTTCTCTGCTTTTACTTTCATTACTAAACTGTCACGGTTTCAGATACACTTTTTTATTTCCAGCTAATAACCAGCTGAACATCTTGCCACTTTCCTTCCACGGATGAAATTTACTTTTCGACACGCTACTTTTCAATAACATTCATTTAATACAAGCAATTATGTGCTGGCAAGGAATTACACAATACATCTGTACGCTGAATCAATTTCAATCAATTCTTATATCAAATAATTTCGTCGGTAAGGAATCAATTCACCGTGCCATAGAGATGCTGTGCAGGAGACTAAGCCCAACAGCGACTTACGATCCTCTGAGAAACATAAACTGCACTGGCATGGTCGGAGAAACCTTAGCCACGGCAGTGGAAATCAATTTTAAATGAAAGGACGAGAATATTTAATGTTTAAATTGTCAGCATCAACGTGTAACGCAAAAAGTCGGGCTATGTAAAATCAGGAGTTACAACGAAGCTGTTCCATTTTCGTGTCATTGATGTTAAGTTTCTGTGACATTGAACAGCCAATGTGAAGACTGGAACAGGATTGTTTGTTATTTCTACACTATCTTTTCTTGTTAGTGGATCTGAAACGATGGATTTACACAGTCAACTGCGTCTCTTATCCTTCAATTCAAATTATCTGCTTCGTCGAGTTTCCCTCTAGATATCACTCTTTTACGCAGTCGCTAAGGTCAAATTAGCGGATTTGAGGTCCGGAGATCGAGGTGGCCGTTGTCTCGAATCTCACTTTCCAATCCATTATTCTGGAAAATTCTTGTTCAGACTTAAAAGCAATGTTGAAGAAAGGAAATGTTGAAACAGCACATATTATATTTACCACAAACTGAAGACAATATCGCAGTGCAGCAAATCCCGAACTTCTTCAGGCAGAAATCATTCTTAATGGTTAAAATGACCCCTTCCTGGGATTATAGATTTTAAGAGGTGTTTCGAAAACGTGTCCACCTCGATCTTCGGACCACACTCCACCAGACTTTAATATAAGATAACAAAGAGTAAACATCGATGACACGAACAAACTCATGTGTACATTGAAGACACAATTTCGAGTCTGCAACTGCAGATGTTGTTCATTTGGTGTGCAGATAATTGCAATACTCGGGAGAGACACGCAAATTTCTCACGCCAACCTCGTTAATTCATCATTTATCACAGCGGAAGTAAAGGGCTACATTGGTTTTATATTATAAAATACTGACTTTAATAAAAGTTGTAGACGTATACAGTATATCAAGACCATTAGATACGTTAGCATTGTGCATACATTTGTTTAGGACTTCCTGCATTTTCCGAAAAAGTCTTATCGTTCGGTACAGACACATTAAAGTTGTCGACAGGAACGAAGGCGCAGAGTGAGACTGCGAAATATAAATTGCGACGTTGTCATCGCTAATAATTCTTTGCGCACCAACAATACTTATATAACACGGTATGGCGACATCGTGGACTGGCAAGCTACACGCGTGGTAACGCACCAACTACACTTGCGAGCGTACAGCTGGAGACTGAGGGCACTCGACAGCAGACGCCCAAAGGCGTCAAATACTCTCCTGGCGCCTGTCTACATAAGTAAAAAAGTTATTAATAAGTGACAGATAGACTGATGAAACCTCCATATTTTCTACCAAAATACAGAAAGTGTGTTATTAATATTTCCTATTCACAAAGTTGTCTTACAGGCAGAATTTGAGTCGTTGCCACGATAATTTTACGCCCAAGATACAGATTAAAATAGATCGGGATTTTCCCCCCAAAAAACCTTGAAGAGATTACTCACTCGTAACACCAACAAGGGCACAAAGACAAATAATTCTGACCGTGTTCAGCTCCTCTTGGGATCACCTTCCTCACAGCAAATAAAGTATTTGGTCATATGCAGACCACAGGCAGTTAAGAAATCCAAACCAAAAAAACAAAGTCAATATGTCAACTTAGATGTAAACACGTATAAACGTTCCAAAGCAGACATTTGCGACGCACAAGACTGCGGCCGTTTATATACTAAGAATAGCCTGACAGAGGGTGATCTCTAACGTCAACGCTGACCTTACTCTGGAATCTGGACTGATTATACCGGTCGACGGGTAAGTTCCATTCTCTAGTGTTCCAAAGAGTCTATGCACTAGTATACTATGTAAACATGAGATATTAAACTTTCACGGAGAACGGATTAAAAGTCTTGTCTTCTGGGATGCGACAACGTATTTTGTAATTCTGTGTAGGTAATTACAAACGTTTCGGCGAAACCTACTGCATCCATCACCAGGGTTGAAGTTAGTCACGACGGGGATGCGAGGCGTTTGACACACACCACTTTCCAAAACTTTACTTCATTTTGAAGATTGCTGTATTCTGGGTTGTTGAGCCGTGTAGTCTGGTAGAAGTATAATGACGATCCCCCTGACGATGGTGGCAGCAAGGACCTCTGGAACGTCGTTATACTTCTACGAGACTACACGGCGCAATAATCTAGAAGACAGCCATCTTCAGACTCACCGCCGATAAATAACCTCAAATCCTACATTTACTTCATTTAAATCATTCGTTCTGCTCTTATACAGGGTGTTCCACGACCGTTGCGGAGCTACATTTCAAGGTGCACGCATAGAAAAATAAAGGAAAGTATTGATCAAATGTATGCAATACTATGTCAGACAAAGTACTGAGTCAGAAAATGTTAGATATAATCAACTGATACCGAATGTCAGTCTACTGTAAGATGTGGGAACATTCCATGACGTCTACTTCCGTCGAAACGTTTCATTCGGCAAGGTCACAGTAAAATAAATTCATTTTTTTAATCGTAACTCAATTACCATCAATATTAAATGCAAGGGCCGTATTCTGTCCTGAAATAAAGCCAGAGAGAGTAACCGGTTTCTAAGCGAGATATTACAAAACCAAACGAGACAAGAAAAAACGTTGCGATTTAGCAACACATTTAATTATTATATTCCAACACAACACCGTTTTAATATTCACAGAAGTTGCTGAAAAGGCTCCCTGTTTATTTCAATGCACGACTGAGTTTATGACGCCAGGATTTGGTGGTACGCTAAAAAAAATCCACGCAAGTGTCGTATTTAAGTCCCAACCTTTTGAATCAATCGTCGAAGCTCGTCCCGTGCTTCGACTGTTTTCTAGAATACTGCATATCCTTCATGTGACAGCATCATAGATCAGGCTGGCAGTCGCGAGGTTCTCACGGCGGAGGCCCAGGTTCGCACCCTGGGCAGTCTATGTGCAATGTTTGATGGACAAAGTAGCTACGGGACATATGTTTAGTCGAATTCTTCGGTATGATACGACCCCCATATTCGCTCATGTATCACCTGGGGGCTGGAAAATTACACTTTTGACTTGATTTCAGTACTACAAGAAACATATATTTATTTTATATAATTAAGAATCACCCTGTATATACATAAAAAGTTTCAAGTTTAATTGATTCATTGCTTGCAGCTCTCGAACCAAAGTCAAATGCCATGCAGTCGCAAGCAACTGCGATGTAAAAGTGAACACAGTATTGGAAATATAAGACACAGTTATAAAGAATAACTGATATTGTGGAGGTTATACAAAGTAACGATCATATGGAATTCCTAAGTCATTACGGTGGGAAATGGTGGAAATAATACAAATATAGAGCTTTAACTAACATCAGTTTTTTACCCGAACAAAAATGCAAAATAACTCTGAATAATTTCAGATGCAGTGCAAAAACCCTCCCATTAAAGGCGAAAGGTTAATTTTTGTTTGTGTTAATAAGTATTAAATTGAGAGCTCAGTCAGTATAGTGACTGGATACGGACTGGACGACCGGGGTTCGATCCCCGACGGAGGCAGAGGATTTTTCCTCCAGCCTCTGCGTCCAGACCGGCTCTGGGGCTCACCCAGTCTCCTATCCAATGGGTACCTCGGTCCTTTATCGGGGATAAAGCGTGGCCGGTGCGTGATGCTGACCACTCACCTCCATCTCGTGCCGAGGTCAAGAATTAGTAGGAGCTATTCCCTCCTCGGCCCCTAAACGACCTTCATGGCGTATAGTGGGACAGCTTTATTTTACTTAATAAGTATTAAATTACATAAGGGAAACACGACAATAAATATGAAAGATTAAGGTAATAAATTCAAGAGTTTCATCACCATGTGTTATGAAGCGTTTCCACAACTCTTAACGCCGACAAAGCACTGACCTGGCGTTTGCTTCCCTGGTGTAACACAATGAATTAAGTGGCAGGGTTTCAAGATCTAAGATTAATTATCATCTGTTCTTACGCATACGTTCCAGGCTAATGAGCATCTAATGAGTTGAGAAAAAATAATAATAAATGTTTGGCAGACAAAGTTTTTGAAGAAGGTGATGGCATCCATTTTCTCGGAATTCGAATGGAGACCACATCTTAGCCGGTAATATGGCCGAGGTTCGAATCCCATGCCTATCAGATATATAAATCTAGATGTTCAAGATGCGGTATTATAGTTTTTTCCTATAAAAATACTTTTGAAAAGCAAAAAAAATACAATAATTCACTGTCTCTGAATTATATGTTTCGGCGCGACTGAGCCATTATCAGACAAATGTGTTAAACAAAACAAATCCGAAGGTGTACTCATAATAACTTTTTCCTCGAGTTATTCACATCAAAATATATAAATAAGAAGGAAATAAAGTATAAAGTACTGCTATAAGATAAAAGTTAAACCAGCGTATTTCAATAATCGAATGCAATGTTTAGTAGAAGCCCGAAGATGGCTGTGTCCCGGGTCACTCGTCGCCCTGATGATGGAGGCAGGAGAACCTCAAATCTTACATTACAGAAGATGGTTAGGATTTGAACCAAACGCAAAATACTGTATTTAATCTGTGATTAATCATATATACAGCTCATTCGAAATTAATAGCAGGAGGATAATAGAAAAACAATGTAACCGAACAGCAAATAGTTCTTATATTGCTTACTGGATGCCTGCAATACGTTCCTTACTGGAAGTGTACAGTAAGAAGAGATGATTTGTATTTGTAAAGAAGGATAAGACTTCTCCGGAGATCATGAACCGTACACACGAGACTTCTGGTCGCACTGATTTCTGTAGCAAATTCTTTGTCTCATATGTTTGTTGGTTATTATACACAGCAATCATTTTCTCATCAGACATAACCGTTGGAAAACATCTCTATAAGAGAGAATTTTCCTTACGCGTTTCACAGTTATTGCAATATTACAGCATGAACTATATAATACTAGGGCTTTCTCTGAGACTACCTCTGCAAATTCACTTATTGGGCTTAACTAGCGCTCCTAAACAAAATCTGTACCGAACGTATGGAAAACACAGCACTGAATTATACTGGAAAATAAATGCAATTGGAGATATATTGGAATGGAAGTGTACCGTGGTCTATTTGAGAGTTATATTTCGGATTCTGCTAGAAATTATTAAGAAAAATCACAGAAGGAAGGTTCAAATAAGACATTCGTTAAACATGCGGATATTTCAACCGAGTACTTTTAGGGTACAAAGTCCGAATGTTACCGCTGCAGCAATCAGTTAGTTAATTATAGTAAGCCAATGTAATTAATTCTCAGAAACTAACAAGTTGGCCTTTTTGTTTGAAACATATATGAATACGTAAAACAGAGGCAAAGACAAAAAGGAAGTGTCGGCCTTGAAAGATCAACAGGAGAGAGGTCATTTATGACGTCAATTTGGAATTCAATTAACGAACAGTCAGTGGAGACGTAGAGTGAAAGCGTTAGAGGGACACCTTTACTACTCTAATTACTGTCCAAAATTCTGCGAACTGCGTGTTTCTGACCTTAAAGAAATATGTGTACAGACTGGTGCCACAGCCCGGCTTAACTGGCACTCAGACGGTAATGTCTTCAGGACATAAGACTAAACTAACACCGAGGCAGCAGAGCCCAAAGGTTCGACATCGCTAAATCTACACTAACGCCACTGAAAACTGAAAGTCTCGTAAGCTTGTTCCATCCACACAATAACCTATTTCAGCAGCAAAATTCTGCATTCATCTCTTGTCTCCACCTTATCCGCAAGTCCAGACCATAAGAACTTCCTGCAACTTACAAACATCGGCGTTCCGTCTTATGTAAATCCTGAGCTAATCACTCCTATCGTTTCGAGTTAAACTACATTTCTAAGTCAGTTGTATTTAAATATTTGTAATTATGTTTCATAATCACAAGAAACCACTCCACATGCCTCTGAAATGTAACTGAAAACACTTTAATTCCTTATATGATCTTTGATGTTTTGGAAAGAAGAGATGATGAATACACATGAGATGAGAGAATCTCACAGCGGTCAAGATAAAATGGTGATCTTCAAGGTTGCGATGCCTTTCGACCTGGTATTTAAATACCAGTCCTGAAGATGGAGACGGCGTGTTGCAAAATGTTAGTTCACACGGCGCCATAACCTAGACGACGATCGTCGACGGAATGAGAAGTTTACGAACCAAATATGAATTAATACTTTCACAATATGACCTCATAATCTCGTCATTAACATTATTCATGTCTGTTACAACTGCTCTCAGATATATACGTTGAAATATTCCCAATTGATTGATTACACTACTTTCTTGCAGATATGGTTTCATTGCCATGTCGATTCTGTCTTATGCGCCAACTGCTCTACTGACCTGTAAAACAATTTCTGCTTCATTCAATAATGACTCCTGGTTAATCAAGATTTTCCACAAAGGATGGAATTTAAGACCGATGTTGAGTTTCACTTATAGCAACAACGGGACGCAGATTCGGGTCGCGGATAAACGAGAAAGACAGGGGAAAACTATTTGGAAAAATCTATGTGGGCGATGTTTGAAGGACATAAAAATAATATAAAGCTGTATTCCACAAAATCATGGGTTTACATACGACCTGACCAGATTTAACCACACTAAAAGAAAGTTTTATCGAAATTATTGGGATGCCTGTTTTTAGTCTGGAATTATAATGAAAGCTGCAAAAATGTACTATGTACTCATTGTTTCTAAACAGGTTTGGCTGATTTAGATTATAAACTTCTACAATGTTAGTGTGGTACTGCTTACCCAAGATTAAATTAGCAGTTCAGTCCCGTGATAAACCGCCCTGTTCAATATCTTGTATTTCCCTGTGGTTTTCAATCTGGTTCTGGTACTTCTCGGGCTAGCAGAATGTAAGGTGGTTTAATGGAGAAGACACCAACGTTTCGAGAGCCATTTTCGTCCTCGTCTTCAGGGTAATCATCATCCTGATGATGGTGGCAGCAAGGACCTCTGAAACGTCGGTAAACTTCTACCAGACTACACGGCGCAACAACCCAGATGACAACCAACTCCTTTGCTAAAACTGTTTATTACTAGCCCCATCTATAGAGTCCACTGGTAATTACAAACACACAGATTTAAGGAGTAAACCAATTACTGCAGATCAGATCCCACATTATTTGTCAACTTCGCCCCTTCCTTCTACGCGCTACCGTCACTGATGTTCACCAATAAAAAAGGTATAAGACAAGCAGACTAACAGAATGTTATTTTCTTTATGGAAAGAGAGAGACAGAGAGGAAGTATTCTATGTCGCAGAAGCCTCAGTGTATTAAAGGGCGTCACGAAAATACAACGCAGAGAAACTGTAAAAAGGTTAAATATGCGCAGCCATTGAATACAGTTTATTTCCAAAGAATAAAACCACTTTACTCCCAGTTCCAGTACCTCATACCAAATGCTTGCGAAGAAAGGCACCAAGCTCAGTTTCTGTCATGAATCACATTCTCATTCATTGGCCTTCACATATCTAATTTTCGGCGTACAAACTACCGAAACGGTAAAGTGTGTTCAAATAAGCACGTCTTAAATATTTCGGAACGTATCTCACTCCAGCATTGAAGTCTCCAAGGTATCACGTCTGTATCCCTCGTTGAAGTCTCCATTATTCCATGCGTTCGATGGTCGATGGTTACTCGCAATTGTTGCTGTCAACGAAAGCTTCTTGATCTGTGTGTTGCGAAAATGTGCAATAAAATATCGTGCACATAAATTTATCAGAAGAGCAGTAAGAGTAGTTATTGGCGAGACCACGTTCATACCACAGACCTGTGCCACTTATCCATTATTAAACAGCCTTGATACTCTCTCAGTTTCTTCCTTTTCTTTTCTTACATACTGCGATTTACAAAATGGCCGTTTTGAACTCAGAACTTAATCTTCTGTCAGACTTGTTATTTATTACTTGTTTCTTATTTGCTTATATACGCGTCAAATTGTTTAATTGATTATCCGTGTTTTAATTTAACGACCCTGTCAGTAACTCGTATTATATAACGTCGAATCATATGATTCATGAATAGGAAAATATATGGAAGGAAGCGATCGTGGCTCGTTCAATACCAGAATTCGCCTGGAGGACTGAAAAATATCACAACAAACTTCAATCAGGACGACCTGTCTACGGCCAGAGACTTTAGCCACAGAACTTACGAAAAAGAAACAAGAGATCTAACCAGTCGACCTCGATGTTTGTTAAATTACTTTTTCCTAAAATGCTGGTAAGGCCATGGTACTAAGTACGCACGCATGTGGAGGTCGTATTTACGTCATGTAGTATTAACATGATCATCCGTGATAGCTCAGTCAGTATAGTGACTAGCTACGGGCTGGACGACCGGGGTTCGATCCTCGACGGGCTCTGGAGCCCACCAAGCATCCTATCTAATGGGTACAGGCGTTCTTTCCTGGGGGTAAAGCGCGGCCGGGGCGTGATGCTGACCATTTATTCCCATCTAGTACCGTGGTCAAGAATGAGTAGGAGCTATACAATCTCTCCCCACCAGCGACCTACATGGCGTGTAGCGGGACTGCTTTACTCTTTTAGTATTATCAGGAGTGTGATTTAGGATATTCGACAGGCTGCACACGTGGCCAAGGCGGAAGAGGCAACAAAGTCATGCAGAATATTGTCTGGGAAACCCCTTGGAAAGAATCCACTTGGATGACCGAGAAGGTGATCGGAGTATAATATTTAAGATGAATTAATAGACAAGTTGGGATGATCAGAGATGGATACAACTGTCTAAGGACTTTCTAGAGTGGCTGGCTTTAGATGTGATTCATTACTTATTTCCTTCACCTGATACAGTGGACAGTGGTTATGGCCTAAAGAAAATACTTGGTTTGCAAAGCATCGTTCCTTGTAAAAAAAAAATCAGAAGGTGAAGGCAGCATTTCAGGGACACCATGCTGGTCCAGTAATTCACGTACAAGCCAAGTATTCGAAAGTTACTGACCAAGACCGATCGCGATCGTTATCACCAACAGTAATTAAATTAAAATGTCAATGACAACTAATCACTAAAAGACGGGAGTAGAGGCAACCCCCGAAACGTAGTGTCTGTCAAACACACCTCAGACAATTTAAAATGTTCAATATAATATCTCTGTTAATCAAAATTGTCACAAACCTCTGGAGAATGGCGTTGAGGTGTATTTGACATTAATAGGAACGTGTCCAGAGATCTTTCATCATTCCACGACGTTTAAGGAACTTTAATATCACTTCGTGTTATATTCAGTCCGAGTCTCCACGTTGAGAAATTCTAGATGCATATTAAGTCCTTGATGTACTGATGTCAAACTACGTTGCATAAAAGTATAAAAATAATTATGTCACAGGAACGGAAAACTAATAGCATGTGATGGGTCGGCTTGCGGGGAACCCGAATGTGTCTGGCAGGCCTGCAATCATTTTTTTTTATTCTTTGTGGCAGTCCGTCTTCAACGTATATAGCTCCCCAACACTTTCACTGACGCACTATAGGCAGATGTGATTAGATAACATTTCTTCCGCACAGACCAAATTATTTCATCGGCATCCTACTGTTTGCACCCAAACATAAAAAAACGTGAAGATACTTTACACATCCCTGGTTTACACCAACATAATCGAGCTTCGTGGCCAATTGGTTAGCATACATTTCAAACACTGGAGAGTCCTGGGTTCAAATCTCGGTCCGGATACAGCCTACCCTGACAATTTCCTTGTGCATTTCCTCAATATTGTCAGCGAAGTGCCGGGATAGTAGTCACTGCCACTTTTCCCGACTTATTTCAGATTCATTATTCATTAATGACTATCATCTGACGCTGTATGTATGTTGTGAGGTGCGCTCAGCATCGTTAAACAAACCACAACACACATGTCTGACACACTGCTACGTCACGAGTTAACGCAATCGGAATGACATGGTTCGAGGCAGCAACAAGTACAATTTAGCCTCGACCCTCGGAGCAAGGCTGTCGGTATCAACCATCCAAAAATGTAAAACTGAATTTCGAGTTAAACTTTCGTTACAAGCTTGATTTTAAAATTAATGCATAAAGTGTTTGTGAAGTATATTTCCCGATAATAACCGTATACATAACACACTTGGAATCCTTTGCCAAGGACAGGTGGGAAGGTGAACCACTGACGTAACTACTACAATTTGTAGGCGAAGGTCGTACATTTCAGGTATAGGTTATATCTCAGTGATCGTTGGACCCGAATTCTATTATCGTTCACATAATCAAATATATGTAATCAGGCTGTCTCATAATTCAAATGCTGCCTTGCCTACTACTGAGTGAGCTCTTTGGTTGGTTCAACGGTAGTCGCCAAAGCGTCATTTTTAAATAAACGACAATGACCTTGGAATTGTTGTGGAAATGAAAGTCGGTGTTTTCTAGGTTGTTGCGCCTTGATGATGGAGGCAGGAGGCATCTCTGAAACGTCGGTAAACTTCTATCAGATTACACGGCGCAACAATCCAGAAAGTGGCCATCTTCGTATTCGCCGCAAAGGAAACCTCAAAACTAAAAGAAGTTCATGGGCTATAGGGTGAGTTCTGAATCCCACATTTGAAACCGGATACAAAGAGGAATCATTACTTTTCCGGGGCTTAACGAGATTCAGGATGCTGTTTCGTGCATGACGTCACCCTGCTGTGATCTGATTTTGACTGAACCGAAAGACCAGCTCGAGTACCTTTCACACTGAACTACTCCGACAATGCGAGTATTTTTCCTGCAGACCACAATGCAATCGATTATCTAATCCCATTTGTAAAATGCGGTCCCCGAAGTTGACGCACATGGAGATTAAATCAGACGACAGGCGTATTCTGCTCCGCGTGACGAAATGAAAGGACGACGTGTATACTTATTAGGGAACAAATCGCTTGTGGTTGTTCGTCGTAACGCACGTTTTCTCCCAAACTGCAGAGTGCTCAGGCCTATCGAATGGCATGAGTGGTGCTAAGTAACACGTCTCTGTAGCCTCAGACATCAGGACGTGGATATTAAACGACGTCAGTACTCTGGAAGACCTTGACCAGAAACGCCCTCATAAAGCCATTTCGTGGGATGCGTGCTGATGACAGCCCTCCTCCCCGTTTTCTACTCCGAAACTACTGTCTGCTGACACGAACATCAAAAGCCTCTGGCGTTAAACCGCGTGCCGAAAGACGCCATTATTGAAAGGTGTTCACTAAGGAATCCGATGTTTCACTTCGAAAGCAGAATGGCTTAACTGCTGACAAGCTGAGACTTTGGCAAAATAATTATTTGCTGCCTGCAGAGAACGAGCAGTGTGCCATCTTATTCCATTAACCTGCAACCTTGGTACTAGACCTTATCGCGTTTGAAGACTTGATTTTGTTCTGTCTGGCATCGCGATCGGAAAAAAAAACTAATCGATAACACTTCGTACTCGACGGTCCGTAGATCGATTGACAAGATCACTTTGCCACGATCACCGGGGATTACCTCAGTTCCTGTTGTCAAAAGTCCTGAGATTCATGAATATTTCGATTCAAATGTTATATAAATTAATTATGAGCCTGAAATAGTCTAAAGATATCAATCGATCAATCAATCATTTATTTAGTTGAGATCTCGTGTTCTTGCGGTCAACAGCTCTGTTATAACTGCCATTAATAACAATATTCTTTTACATGTTAATCTTAATCACTGCAGTTCAAAGATACGGGGACCACGCCCTGAGGGCAAAGCCCCAAAGTAAGTCAGGCCGAAAAGAGTAAAGGACTGGGGAAGATCACCGCTCAGACGTAATCTGGGGTGCATTTCCCCGGCTGGCTTTGAAAGGAACCCTCAAAATGTAGCTCATGGGTTCGCTTAACCGCTTGGGGATGCCTTGTGGTTGCCCAGTTTGCAGAGAAACCCCAAGGCAGAAACTCGCCTCACTCGCAGTGAACGATGCTCAAGGGGTTTTGCCAAACGCGAAAATTTTCCCCTGGCCTAGACACTCCTGTTCTTCGCCAGCCTGGTTGCAACACGAGTGTAAGACTGACGTAAGGCCACTGGTTCAATTGACTGTTGAGCAACATTGACCCTGGGCCGCATTAGCGCTTCAATGACTTACTAGAGCTGTAACATTTGTAGAGTTCAGAATCCATCTTCTGGCCCGCACACTCAAATCATTACTCATCTGTTACATCTGGATGAATAAAGTAAAACAAATACTGTATGAAATTTGAGGTTCCAACGACGGTGATGATGTCGATGGTAGTATTCTGGATTTCGAACTCTGAAGATGAATGAAGCATGTTCCTACGAAACGTCGCATCGTCCTAACAGTCCACTTGGTATAACGAATCAAAAGATCTGCACGGACTACAAGAGCAGCTGAATGTATAGAACTCGCGGATACGCGGTGGTACAACTAAAATACTTCAAAAATTACACTTTGAAAGGCAGTAACAAGGAGGATACCGATTTTAAAGATGAGAACGTTTATGAGACGTTTTGTCACATTAAATTATATTCCTCGTTTACAAGATTACTGTGTGGATGTTCGTGTGTTTCCGCACTCTGTGTTATAATTCTTCATGCAAGGTGAAACAATTCACGTAATGGCCAGGAAGCAGACAGCACGGAAGGCCAACATGGCTACACTACGTATTATAAGAATGGTACAGTACTAACGTATATTTTTTTTATATTTCTAACCCCGTCCATACGCCTCATATTCCGTTTACTGTGGCAAGTGTATGAATGAAGTGATTGGTTACAGTTGGGGCGGTCATAATTCGATGAAAGACGGATGTCTTCAAGAACGTTTCATAGCCAGAGATCGTTAAGTCGACCACACGTCTCCACCCAGCGCACGATATTTAACCGAACGTCAGCTGTAAGCCGCTATGGCATGGCGTTTAAAAATCGGGATTCTTTACCTCACGATTTGGATTGTCACGGCTATCATCCCACCACAGAAGTTCGCCCATTTCCCGTTAACGACTAGAGACATTGCATAACAAGAAGACAAGATGTCAGTCGGTGCTAAGAAAATGTGGACACGGAATGTGCTCAAAATCTGTTTCAAGATTCTAAGTTATTGAGCCGACAACCACACGCATGTGACTAAATGTATGAATGTTATTTATCACTTAGATTAAAACTGGAAAAGCTATATTTACACAGGAGGCATCTTGGTGACCTTTATATTATTGATGTTTTAAAGAATAAATTTGTTGTTCGTCCATTACGTCTGCGCATAACTTCTAGGTCAATCAGAGACTACTTTTGCTGTTTATCGCAATTTTCCTCAGCCACATGTGGTTCTGCTATCAATGCAGTCTGCAAGAGGTTACTGAATTATTTAATGAAGATTGTATTTTACATACTGATATCAGCCAGCTCCTTAAATCAAAACAATTGTTCTCTTCTAGTGTATTTACTTTTAATTATATTTTATTGTGTGTTTATTTTAGCATTTACAAGTAATTGCGATCTCAGCTGTTGTCAAACAGTTTAATAAATGGATTGAATTATTATTATTATTATTATTATCCCATCTCTTCACTACTTTATGGGGTATTTACTTCCATGTACCCGAGACAGACCTTGTCCCTAAGGTACATAGGGCAGCAGCTATTTCCGGGAT
>NW_019060370.1:173425-217834 GCF_000696155.1 Zootermopsis nevadensis | reverse complement strand
AGATCTTTGTCTTTCCATTCTTCGGTAGTAGCTGCACGGTTGTCCACACTTTGAACTAAGGGATTATTTATCGAGGTTTACTCCTCTAGATCCGCCGTGTTCTGTTATATAACAGGGTCACCTCTAGTCGGATGTGGCTCTTCACCACGCACGGACGGTCTTGAGCAAGGAGAGGCTCTTGGATGCCTAGCATCTGTATTGCGCTTCACTTACTCCTGGGTGGGTGAGGACCAGTGTCCAGCATAGTCAGACTATGATGGTGATTATTATTATTATTATTATTATTCTTTCTACGTCATTGTTTCTTGGTTTTAATCAGCGCGATACACATGTTCCAAACAGTGAACTGCTTCATGTACTTCCAAACATTAATGAGTTGCTCGTTTCTGTAGCGGACTATTCTATGGTCACTCATCAGACCTTCGACTGCCTCGGCGTAATTATGTCCAAGCGAATATTTATTTCTTTAAAGTAATTAATCTGATTGAGATCAGTAATTTCTGTGTCACAGAAAATCAGATTGACTCTGCATTTTATATTTTCATTGGAAGTGTTTCACAGGCTATTAACGAAGCCACTGCTTTTGTAAAATAAAACAGCTCGAGCTTTCTTCACTGGTGTTCCAAATCACTTACATATTACATAAAAAAGAAAAACGTCCTTCAAGAAACATAATAAATCCAAATTTGATCATTACTACAGTACTTTTAATATTATCTAAAA
This sequence comes from Zootermopsis nevadensis, assembly GCF_000696155.1. The sequence continues at coordinate 217,111 of NW_019060370.1, read as the reverse complement.
GTAGCCAAACCTACTATTATTAAGGAAGATAGGTTAGTTTGGCTAAAACTATTTATGATAATTTGAGGACCTAACCAAACCAGTTCTGGAAACATATTTCCAAATTTAAGAGAATTTTTTTGAATTTCGAGACAACATTATTTCGAAGCAACAGTTTATGCTTAAAGCCTTTGCAGACCACTGTCTTTAACTCTTGCTTCCCTTAAAAGAGACTAGAATCGAGCAGCCTCAAGACAGGAATCGATTTGAAGAGACGTGAGAAAATAATGACACTGATTACTGTTAAAAGATAAATATAATTACAGAAAATAATACCGGCTGGTGTGCTTATAATCAACACGATCACGCCTGTCATTCGTGACAGTTACTTAACACGTCAAACATATTTTAAGTAACATAACTTATTACATGAATAATAGGAGTGAGTGAGTATCTCTGCGGCTTCAAGGTAGGCCTCAGAGGGCGACGTGAGTGGTAAAAGATACGCACTCGGCCCTTTTTGAATTGCGGTTGGCACAACATACGCGCAGTGTTGAGAAATAAAAAAACTCCGTCAAAAATACAACACATGGACCGGACTCGGTTTGAACCCAAGACTCCGAGGTGAAATGCCGGATACACATTTTACGAACACGAACGGCACGAAATACATACTCCAGAGGTACTTGATGCAAAAGAAACAAAGATATTGAATTCTTTCCACAGCAGACTTGATTATCAAATGCCTTGATTGGGTCAACTGCGATTACGCAGTGCCATTTCGTACACACGAAATATAACGAGAACAGGAGTGGCGGGGGTGTAAAGTTATTATTTATATTGTGATGGGTTAGTAGCACATTCAACAGCACTAATTATTCCCTATCATAATTTGGAATTACCAACATGAATTCAGAAAGAGCGTCACGAAATTCACCTGAATTCAGGTAACGATATGGTAAAATTTCCAGAACTCCATCAACTGTCAATAAACAGCTGACACTTCTACTCACAGAAGAACGTTTTGTACTTCCATGTCTCGACTGTCACAGATTGAACAAAGTAAACCAAGTTAAGATGCGGTTGGCCCTTGTTTCAGCCTTCGGCAGTACACTACTGCATTTACAAGCAAGAGAATACGTCATAAACTCTCGAAAGATGGAGGATACTAATGCAAACTAGAATATAAAAGCATTTATATTCTAACACACAGCGAAGCTACACTAACAGGGACTTAACTCGGGACTGGTCTGAGGCTTCTAACCATCGATTTTGACATTTTACAGTGCAAAACTGATACATGTTCCAAGTTACAAGCGAGTAACGCGCAGTGAATCTGAGACTTATTAACAAATTACATTTGTGCTTAAGTGATCTCTGGTGGAACTTTCAGAAGAATTTAAGAGACTGGAGGTATGTACGATGCGTGGAATAGAGGTATATGAAGGCTCTTATTTCGGGACTAAAGATCTACTGTAACTCTACACAAACTAATCAGCTACTAAGTAACTAAAATAACATTGTCATTTGTTAGGAAAATAATGTGAACAGGAAATAGCTGACAGGCAGTCAACATGCATGAGATGTCTAAACTTTAATAAAACAATCAAGGCCACTGAGTGTTATTCTAAAGTGAGCTCTACTACCAGAAAAGGATACAGTCAAGAAATACTTCAGTTTATCCAATATGGAGGCCTAGTGTTTGAATAACGGATCAGAATGTACGAGAGATCATCACTGGTGGTCGTGCTGGTTACTGTGACGTACACCGCATGGACTTAAATTAGTGTTAGTGTTGGTAAGAGCGACGTCACTGAACACACACACACACGTCGATTGAAATTATGGACGACTCGCAGAAACTGGAAGTGGCTGCCGAGTGTCGAGCGGCAGTCGTGAATAAGTAACAAACAAAGCAATTATAAAACAGAATATTCTAGTGACATCACGGAAACATGGCACAGAGCTCTGTCATTATATTAATAACATGCCATGCGGAATTTGTTTGTCTTGAGACCAGTTAGCATTGAGATTTTTACAATCTGGTAAAAGCCTTGTGTAACCTGGACGGAAAATTTATTTTAGCAGTTCGGGAAATCGAGGTTCGCGGTTTAGCTTTCTGGTTACTTCAATGGGTCTCCGACTGGATGATTTCCCGAATACGATACTTGAGGATTCTGTTGATTTTATTCTCGGGATTAGAGTCGACCTAACTGCAAAGACCATTTGTGTTTGTTAATAAATTAACAACTAAAAAGTAATGAGATGTTCGGGTTTTAAAGTGGTGAAAATTATCATTGTGGTCTTCAGGTCTACTACGCGATGTACTCCTCATGGTGATTGCCAACGTTTCCAAGGATGCTGAAGATGAAGGCGACAGGATGTTATCAAACACCTACAAGACTAGTAGGTACTGTGAGCTAGAAAAAAATAGACCAAAATCCAGTTCAACTCCAAACTTAAAACTACAAACATAAGTAAACAAACCAAACCTCACTGTAATTAGTAAAATTTTCTACAACCTTACGAGGTGGTTGCACCGACATTATTTGTTCGCCAGAGCCTTGGCTGTGCCCACAGATGGCACCACGTTTTAATAAGATGACACAGGTTTTAAAAAAACGCCTGCTTTTACATCCTTTAGATTTAAACGTTGCCAGTGTCTAATTATCTCAAAAAAAAGACTATGATGGAGGGCAGGTATAGTGCCGTACATTCTTACACCTCAGCACTGGAATAAGATCAGTGATCAGCATCAAGCTCCAGCCGTTTAAGCCCCAAGGGAAGAGCGACAGGTACCAGTCCGAATGGAGACTGGATGGCTAAGAGGCGGCGGTGAAGAGAGATATTCCTACCTCTGCCAGTAATCGAACCCCGCTCATCCAACCCGTAGCCAGTCGATACAGGGACTCAGCTCTCAGCTTCTACTTAAAGAACATGGAAGTGCGGACTTGCTTTTGAAGACTCAATTCAATGCCCCGTTCAGGTGTACTGATGTTTGCATGGGCTCAGCACCGACAAAGGTCATCAGCTGTCATTAATTACCATCAGCTAGACGAAGTCTCATCAGAACTGACGGCGTTCATGGACCCGAGACTGAAGTCTACTGGACATGTCAAGAAGAAGTGTCTTTACAGCCCATGACATCAGCGCTAAAAATCAGTTTTGGTTCGAATGTCGAGCAATGTCGGGCAAGACATTGTCGTCTTGGGGTGTCCGCAGTGTCCCGGTTCAGAACCTCAAAAGTAATTGTCAATATTCTCGTTCGTGTCGTGAAATTCTCATTAGTGGCTAGCTTTGTCTGAAACAAACTGTCAAGAATGTTCCGGTAATCTGTAACAACTCTGTTACCTGAAACTTTAACGTAGTCTTTGACGATGATTAAAATCCTCTCGGGTGATAAGCGCCTAGCTCTGTTTATAGGACAATTTTCAAACTACTGTAGGTGCTCGGACACAAAATGATGTTAGCAAAAGTACAACGTTTGGGGGGGGCTTGGAATTATTGAGCACGTGCTACAATTATATTCTTCGTGATTCTCTGTTATGAAAGTTGTTTTTCTGGGCTCTGTTACCGTGTACATTTGTGTGCATACACAAATGTTTCGATGAAACTATCTCCATCTTCATGGCTGAAGTAGAGACAGTATGTTTCTCCGAAACGTCGGTATCTATCTACGAGCTCACACTGAGTCATGACCTGGAAAATAACATCAGAGAACCTGAAAATCTCAACGATGTAACCTGTAATGTCGGTTGAGTTTAGCGATTTGCAAATAAAATCTTCGGTGTAGATGGGCCCAAACTTAATTTTTTATCCTTCTGTCATAATTAAAAGTCGAAATTTACTCAAATTCCTTTCGTTGCTCATCTGCATAAAATAAGCCGTTAAACCGATGCCGTGAACTGAGAATTATCTTACGTTGATGCAGTTCTCGGAATTGTCACAGATAGAGCCATTCAAAGTACATATTTTGTGCAGATAACCACAAGATAAATGCAGATTAACGCTGGATTGTAAATTATTCATGAAACCTTTTGTTTGGGAAGTAATTATACTTATTTTAATTGGATTAATATTTCTAAAAAGAATAAATCCTGAGTCATAACTGATTAAAGTTGATTTTAATTACATGGGGAAGTACATATTTTGAAACCAAGGATACACGCACTATGTTAATAAAATCCACGAGTAGCAGTGACACAATGAATATAACATGAAAATAAAACATAAGTACAACCAAGGAATATTATGTAAGATAATGTTACAACCTGTAACTTTATGGGGGTCAGAGGTCAGGACTTGGAAAGAGAATAAGAGGATTGAAGATGCTGGAATGCGTTTTCTGAGATCAGCAGCAGGAACTACGCTACTACGTAAAAGGACGAGTAACATTTGGGTATGGCAATACTTACAAAAATTCCTTTTTAGACATAAATAACTCATATTAAAACATTACGTACTATGATTTACGGCTTACGTATTACAGGATATTAATATTACACAGAAATTTTCTTATTGCTGAAATAAATGGTGTAATATTGTAAGAATACAAGAAAATCTTGTGAAAAAGTGTTTTGAAATGTAGTACACGAAGGAAAACAAATTATAATTTTAAGGCCAATATAAACGATGGACTGAGAAAATAAGGTGTTGTTAAGACGGCATAAGCTTGAAGCTGTTGCTGAAGTTGGCCCAGCTCTTATGTGGTCTTCTGTCATAAGTCCCTTGTCGCGGAGATTTATATACTTGCCGTGTGGTTCCTAATTTTATTGATCACATTCCTACCAAAGCTCAACAGTCTAGTCACACAACCTATGCTGCCACAGTTTTAAATAAATTCTCAACTATTTTAACTGATATATGCCATAGGACATTGCTTCATTCCGACAACCAATTATTCTTTTGAATACAAGAAAAAAAACATCATCTCCCGTAGCCAGTCGATACAGGGACTCAGCTCTCAGCTTCTACTTAAAGAACATGGAAGTGCGGACTTGCTTTTGAAGACTCAATTCAATGCCCCGTTCAGGTGTACTGATGTTTGCATGGGCTCAGCACCGACAAAGGTCATCAGCTGTCATTAATTACCATCAGCTAGACGAAGTCTCATCAGAACTGACGGCGTTCATGGACCCGAGACTGAAGTCTACTGGACATGTCAAGAAGAAGTGTCTTTACAGCCCATGACATCAGCGCTAAAAATCAGTTTTGGTTCGAATGTCGAGCAATGTCGGGCAAGACATTGTCGTCTTGGGGTGTCCGCAGTGTCCCGGTTCAGAACCTCAAAAGTAATTGTCAATATTCTCGTTCGTGTCGTGAAATTCTCATTAGTGGCTAGCTTTGTCTGAAACAAACTGTCAAGAATGTTCCGGTAATCTGTAACAACTCTGTTACCTGAAACTTTAACGTAGTCTTTGACGATGATTAAAATCCTCTCGGGTGATAAGCGCCTAGCTCTGTTTATAGGACAATTTTCAAACTACTGTAGGTGCTCGGACACAAAATGATGTTAGCAAAAGTACAACGTTTGGGGGGGGCTTGGAATTATTGAGCACGTGCTACAATTATATTCTTCGTGATTCTCTGTTATGAAAGTTGTTTTTCTGGGCTCTGTTACCGTGTACATTTGTGTGCATACACAAATGTTTCGATGAAACTATCTCCATCTTCATGGCTGAAGTAGAGACAGTATGTTTCTCCGAAACGTCGGTATCTATCTACGAGCTCACACTGAGTCATGACCTGGAAAATAACATCAGAGAACCTGAAAATCTCAACGATGTAACCTGTAATGTCGGTTGAGTTTAGCGATTTGCAAATAAAATCTTCGGTGTAGATGGGCCCAAACTTAATTTTTTATCCTTCTGTCATAATTAAAAGTCGAAATTTACTCAAATTCCTTTCGTTGCTCATCTGCATAAAATAAGCCGTTAAACCGATGCCGTGAACTGAGAATTATCTTACGTTGATGCAGTTCTCGGAATTGTCACAGATAGAGCCATTCAAAGTACATATTTTGTGCAGATAACCACAAGATAAATGCAGATTAACGCTGGATTGTAAATTATTCATGAAACCTTTTGTTTGGGAAGTAATTATACTTATTTTAATTGGATTAATATTTCTAAAAAGAATAAATCCTGAGTCATAACTGATTAAAGTTGATTTTAATTACATGGGGAAGTACATATTTTGAAACCAAGGATACACGCACTATGTTAATAAAATCCACGAGTAGCAGTGACACAATGAATATAACATGAAAATAAAACATAAGTACAACCAAGGAATATTATGTAAGATAATGTTACAACCTGTAACTTTATGGGGGTCAGAGGTCAGGACTTGGAAAGAGAATAAGAGGATTGAAGATGCTGGAATGCGTTTTCTGAGATCAGCAGCAGGAACTACGCTACTACGTAAAAGGACGAGTAACATTTGGGTATGGCAATACTTACAAAAATTCCTTTTTAGACATAAATAACTCATATTAAAACATTACGTACTATGATTTACGGCTTACGTATTACAGGATATTAATATTACACAGAAATTTTCTTATTGCTGAAATAAATGGTGTAATATTGTAAGAATACAAGAAAATCTTGTGAAAAAGTGTTTTGAAATGTAGTACACGAAGGAAAACAAATTATAATTTTAAGGCCAATATAAACGATGGACTGAGAAAATAAGGTGTTGTTAAGACGGCATAAGCTTGAAGCTGTTGCTGAAGTTGGCCCAGCTCTTATGTGGTCTTCTGTCATAAGTCCCTTGTCGCGGAGATTTATATACTTGCCGTGTGGTTCCTAATTTTATTGATCACATTCCTACCAAAGCTCAACAGTCTAGTCACACAACCTATGCTGCCACAGTTTTAAATAAATTCTCAACTATTTTAACTGATATATGCCATAGGACATTGCTTCATTCCGACAACCAATTATTCTTTTGAATACAAGAAAAAAAACATCATCTTCTAGGATTTGAGGTTTTCACAGCGGTGAGTCTGGGTTGTTGCGCCATGTAGTCTGGTAGAAGTTTACCGACGTTTCGGAGATCCTTGCTGCCTTCATCATCAGGGCGATGATTGTGAATGAATTCATCACCCTGATGACGAAGGCAGTATGACCTCTGAAACGTTGGTTAACATCGACCAGTCTACACGGCGCAATAACCCAGAAGACAGAAATCTTTTAATATCATCTATAACAGTGATGACGACTGACTGAACGGCTAATGACTGATAACATCTTAGTCGACTAAACTACAACGTTTACTCGCATATCGAGTAAATAAAAAAAGAAGTTCCCCTGTACTTAAAATTAAGTCACCTGTTTCTTATAACTGACACTTAATTCAAAATATACGAAATGACCATATCCAGGGTCTCGTTTGTAATATCAAGGAAGGCCAAGTGGGCATTAAGACGGGAGATGCTTTAAGACAGGCATCTTGCGCCTAACGATCAACAGTGTAAGCGTGCCCGAGATTTTGTGGACGGGGCAATATCAGAGTGAGGCTGAAACCATTTCACGTTCCTTCTCGGGTTCTTAAAAGTTTCTTTAGTTTGGTACGCGAAGTGGAAAGCGTTTTCTTCTACTCTGTGTTGCGGCTGAAGAACTTATTGAATTTATCTCCAGTTTCACGTTAATCGAGCAGAATAAAGAACTATTTCACTCGAGAATTCTGTTCTGGAGGTGCCATATTTGAATCTCCGCACGCACATTTAACAGCTATCACGACTAAGATTTGCTTGAATTTTCTCTGTCTGTTTTAGCAAATGCTAGAACAGTAGTACCTTTAAACAGCGATGAACAATCCCTTCTTAATTCTGAACGTCTCATAACTTCTTCACTTGAAAGGTCGTCGTCGTCTAATGTTAGAACAGGTCTGTGGGTTTAACAACGCAATTACGTTGATACTTGAAGAAATTATCTGGCAAGATACACACATTACAAGAAGAAAGAATCAGAGTAGTGAGAGCTGTGGAAACCAGAACGGATAACAGAATATCAAACTGCTATTGAACTTAACTGTATTATCACATTTATTTCTCCTTTTAGTGCAGATAATGGGCTGAAGTTCAAAGGTAATACTTAATAATCACAATAATAACAAAGACGTCACCGCTGAATGTTTTCCCGAGCCAACTAAATACATTTCATATTATAATGCACGCTTATAGGTTAGTACCATCTACAGGATTACAACCCATAGGGTCATGTCATGACATCAACTCAACCAAAACGCCAACGTTAAAAAAACACTAGAAACGAGAAACCGTCGCTAATTAATTAATAAAACTGTAAAAACCTTTCACGTGTAATTTATTGAGCAATGTAGCAATTTCTTGACATTTCAAAGCTGTTCAACTGGCAAAGACGCGTGGACATTAGTTATAAAAAAATAATACACATGCAATAGAAATAAGACATAAGCAGCAAAGATCAGTTTGTCGTAGATGTAAGTAGCTTAAGAGTGTTTATTTCAGCTGAGATTTCCATTGTTCTTTCCCTTTCGATAAAAGCTAAGGCCAGAGACGACAGCAATTGAAGTAATATGGCAGTCATGAGTTTATAATGAATTTAAACTTTGAAAATTACATTTAATACAATGCTGCAGTTGGGGTAGGAGACAAAGAGATATAAAGCTCTCAAAATATCAGGAAATCCACACAAAATTACATGATTATCGGAGCGAGATTTCCTACAGAATATCACTTTTCATGCGAGACTATAAAGGCAACAACTCTTCTGCTAAAGTTGAAAAAGGTCATCAGGAACCACTTTCAGTAAATCTTCAGCCTCCTCCAAAAGTCTTTCATCGTCCACTGAAACAAATTCTTTGGGAGGCGAGAAAATGCTTACCACATAGTTCGATGCTTTGAAGGATTTTCCACTTGCTAAACTGCGATGTCAGTAAAAGTATAAAAACAGTGGCCTTGAAATTATTATCTGATTCTGAGAGACGTCAGATTAGCGAAGTTAAATTGCGAACCTTTCAAAGAAATAAAAGACTGTGGGCAACCTTTAAATCACCTTCCTACAAATGTTTCTATTTTAATTTTATTTTAGGATTCTATCTCTAGAGTTCCGACTGAGATATGCGCACAAATCAAAACAGTCCTATGTATAGCCAAATTTTATTTGCCTCAAGACAGGACGTGAGCCCCCTGAAGCCCGTTCTACATACCTCTTTCATATGACGTTTGAAGCCCCAGAGGGCCTCTTTCCATGTGACTGAATAAATAATGAGCTAGAATTTCTGTTAATATGGCTGCATGCCAATGTCTGTTATCTACAAATCATATTCTTTACGAACGTAATTAACAAATTAATTATGAAATGAACGTAAATCACTTTGACTTTTTGTAGAGTCTGAAAGCTTCAAGACAAGTAAAAGTTATCACTAGGGTAATGAAGGTTACACAACATTATATCTGTCTTTTTCTCCCAGAAAACTCTGTACATATTTGTCTCATTGACTACTACAGAACATACGTGACCAGTCATAATCTTCTGGCTCGTTATCAACAGTAAAACGCTGCCTTCAAAGCCATTGATGAGATGTGAGATTATGTCAGCTAAATACGAAGGAGAATAAAAAAAAATATCTGGAATGTTGGACTATTTTCGTTGTATGAATGGCAACACTGCTGGTACCTAGTCATACTGTATCTCAAGGTCATACAGTGACAATCTGCGAGTGTGGTTAAGCTGTAATACATTTGTGCCGAGTGAGTGTGGCGTATATTTGACTGTTCAACTGGAGGCCTACACCAAGGACGAGCAACATAATGCCCATTTTTGTAAATTATTGGTATCAACAGAAACTTGGCGTGCGTGTAATGACACAATTCTAGGAGATTTATAATAATTCTACTAGTAATCAAAACCGCATTTCACTATGAATTCGACTGCATGAATCGAACTGGTGTCCAGAAATCGAACCTGAGACAAATATTTTCAGAGAGGAGTTGCGAACGTTACGAACCGCGTTGTTATCGGTCACGCGCCGAAAGCTTTGCCCATTATTTTTCCTTGCAGCTTCGGAGAATCATTGCTTGAAAACGATCCACACTTTGCTTGTCTGTGGATGTTGATGGACGTCCTTACCTGTCTACACTGCTTTTGAACATTTCATTCCACTAGAACACAAATATTATGTTCATACTTGGCAGCCAATTGCCGATGGACCTCTGCCCTTTTGATTCGTTCAAGGGAGAAAAAATACCCGCACGGCGTATGTTGCTTGTCCTTGATGCAGACTTGTAGTGGAATAGTCACCTTTACGCCATTTTAACTCAGCTGAGACGGACAACTAAACTTTGCTCGCAAAATATAAATGTCTGTCCTTAAGTTACAACATGGTAAGTTCTATGTAGTGTTGCCAATCATGCAACCAAAATGTTTAATTGCTGTGGATTCGTTAATCTCTCTCTTACTAACGCCGTACAGCTGGAAGTCGCTAAAAGGTCCGGTCTTCTGGAATTCGAGGGCTTATTATTGTGCTCAGAAGAAACCGCTACTGGACTCTGTCTTCAGACTAGTGAATCTGAACTGCACAGGCTACGTCTTCGCGAATTATTTCCACGACGGAGAGTCAGAAGATTTCTGTCTTCTGGGTCTTTGCGCCGTGTAGTCTGGTAGATGTTTACCGACGTGTCAGAGGTCCTTGCCGCCTCCATCATCAGGGCGCGTAATCTTTAGACTCACTCTTCCATGCGTTCAAGTCTCTAGCAGAACTGAAATGAAGGTGTAATATAAGTGCCCTTACCAATAGGAATATCAGTTTAGTGATTCGGCCTGAAGACTCGGGCACATCTGGTGTCCAGACCGAAGCGTCGCGTACCTAATTTGCTGCAGCTGATTACAGGGTCAAGGTGTCAGAAGATGGTTGTCTTCCGGGTCAGGTAAAAGTTGATCTACATACGGAATGAAATCCCAATTCAAGGCGATGTTTGCAATAGGCTGTTTATGCAGAACGCTGCCTCATCGCAAATTGACGCACGAGAACAGTGTAAACGACCTGCTACACCATGCGCAAATGTGTGCAAATAAACTGTGCACGGCCGCCAAGGGTGACGGAAAATACAAGCTATTCGTCAGTAAATAGGTACTTTGAAACAATTATTTACCGGAAAGTTAATTCTTCTGCTATGGTGGTCATTACGTACACTCCTACTGTAGATTTCCGCAAAGTATACCTCACAAAGTTCACTTATCTGCTAAGGCCACATATGATTGCAGACTTATGTAAAATCTTATAACCAGTAATTAGAACGGACGGATATTTAAATTCGTGAGGTGGGACGATAATGACGTGCGTCTGTGTCGATGTGTCTGTCCACCTGTCCATCCACACGTTACAACATAAGCCAAGTACTTTGAGGCGGTGTTTTTATATATATTTTGTAATTAGTACGTGAATATTAATGACAGGAAATGGACATGCAAATTACGGAACACTAACGTCACTGATTTATTATAATAAATTAAAGAATGACTGAATTGATTAATTACGAGATAAATAACGGAAGAGTCGTGACTTTTAGAGCGGCCGAGACGATCATGAATCCAGAAGCAGGGGAGATCCCCCCAGACATCAGAAAATGCACTGGTAATGTAAGCGCGGTGTCACATAAATATTTATCGAAAACTACAAGCTGTGCTGACAACCGGAGTGAACAGGACGAAAATAATTTCCTCAGTCTTGGAAAGAAAGCTGGAAGACACAACGGAGAAGCCAAACGCCAAAAGTTACGGAGTTGGAAGGACCAGAAAGGAGCAAAACGTTATTTTCTGCATTGTAATTTACAGCATGTCATTTAACCGTGACATCAGAATAAATGACACCGCACTTACAGAACGCACGTCTGTAAGAAAGTAAGTCCTGATAAGAGGAGATATATTTACAGGCAGGTTTATACCAGATGAGAGTTCTCAAATGTTTAGTGACACTTCATTCCCTTTACACGATGTAAGAACAGCAATAAAGAAAGCAAACAAGGGGATCCACACTGACACGACTAACATTAATTCTATGTAACACTCACGAACATTATCTGGCTCTTCAAGATCATGTATTTATGTCTGGTTCTTATAATCCAGCTGTACATCCGAAATTAAAACCTTATAAGCCGGTGCACAAAACTGATCATAGAAGGAAGCACGCCGAAAGGCACTTTTTATAGTGACAAAAGCCTGAGGGAAAGAATCGCCTTCAGTGGACCACTCTGTGATCATGCCATGGAACTATTTCTCAAGATGAGTCACCTCTGATCTAAGATGCATAAACTTTAAGTACCAGGACATTGCAGTTTGCCCCCGGTCACTATCGCATAAGCGACGTCACAGCCTTGGATACTAAAGATGAAGGTTTCTCGCGGTTTATAAAGAAGTATCTTGTATATGAAGCAAAATCCGGGGGACACGTGTAGAACCAGACAAGATCATATAGGATTTGAGGCTTACACGGCGGTAAGTCTGAAGATGGCTGTCTTCTGGGTCGCTGCGCCGTGTAGTCTGGTAGATATCCATCGACGTTTCAGAGGTCCACGTTGCCTCCATCATCAGGGCGATCTGAAACGTCTACGAAACTACACGGCGGAACAACCCAGAAGGCAGCCATCTTCAGACAGGATCAATCTTTAGATTTATAATGGTCGCCCTTAGGACATAGATTTTTAGGAATACATTTATGGATTGCACATGAATACCAGGAGAAGAACCCGAGATAATCCTCAGCAGTGAAAAAGGTCCATATATGGGAGGATTACCGACTGGTTGCCGCGGCAATTCTGCCCTATTGGGTCGCTCCCTCCTACACCCCCCTCCAAAGTGAATTCAGCGGTCAACAAACAACACAGAAGTGTTATGTAAAGTTACGACGTCACGCGACAAAGATTCTTCTTCAGCCAACGACTAAGATACAAAAATTATTATGCTTACGTGTATCAGCGTCAGTCTTGAAGTTCAACTTTCCTTGGCAATAGTTCAAGTAGATGAAACTTTTTTTGGCCCCACGTTTTTTCCAATTATTTGCAAACCAATTCCTAAAAAAATTATTATTTACATATCGCGTAGTTTTTATTGAAAGACATGCCAATGCATTCGGAAGCTTGGCCAACAATTATGTAAACTTAAGCGAAACATGTTTGTGCCCACAACTCATTCACGCCGATTTAGAGACCGGTATGGACCATGGAGTCAAAGTAGTGTGACCAGCACACGCAGTGAAAGGTTGTATGCTCCATTTATGCCAACCAAGTTGGCGTAAAGTCTAAAACGCAAGTTAGCTTCTGGCTACAAGCGATAGGAATCGAAAATTGGGCAGTGACTGCAGTTTGTCGGACTGCCACTTCTACAGCCCAGTCCATGTCACTACTGTTAACTGACTTGTCGCTTTTTAAAATTACTTTGTTGATTGTAAATTCATGCTAATTTTCCTGTAACTACGTGGATGGTGATAAGTATCAGGTCTTATCAGACGACTAATATTTGTGAAACGTTTTATGCTCATTTTAAATTCCCCTCTACACCACTCATTCAGACATTGTGCAGTTGTCGTACGTGCTCTATAAAGTATCAAAAGGATTCCTCATTTAAAATAACATCCAGCAAAATTCCGGTAAATCAGAAGTGAAAGACTGCAGAAGGTAAAAAGTATTGTTACCCTTGGAATTTGTTCTGCACAGAAACGTCTATCGTTAATCTGCAGTATTTTCATTGTGCTCCCATTTTCATACCGACGAGATTTTCCTGCAACTATGTGAACGGAAAACAGCGGAAGATTAATCCTTGTAAATAAATTGAATAAAAATTTACTTGGATATTATCCATCGTCTAGTAATAAAACGTAAAAAACGTAAAACGACGTTTCGGAGATAGGGATTAGCTCTATCTAGTGGGCCCAACTGTGTAGGAACCTGAAGACGGAGATAGAGCCCCATCTCCGAAATGTCGTTTTACGTTTTTTACGTTTTATTACTAGACGATGGATAATATCCAAGTAAATTTTTATTCAATTGACTCTTCACCATCGTCAAGAAGTTTTAGATTTGATATACTTGTAAATAAAGCATATCATTTTTACTATTATTTTCTGTTATCTCATCAACTCTCTTTAGTTTCCCCACAACATCTTCACGGTAACCAATCTGAGCACACCCTTGCGTTCTCTTCAATTTCTACCCGACAAAACACTCTTTTTTGGGGACACAACGGAGATATGCCCCATACATAGCACCTCCTATAAAGGAGAGAAAGCGTCCTAAATCAAACAGTTGTGCCTAGACTGAACCGAGACTTTAACGTTTACCACCACCGAATGGTTCTGACTCCCACATGTCCGTCAACTTTATACTTAACGGACGACACTCCACGCACCCACGGCAGATGGCAGAATCCGCGATTGCATCTCCCCACCCAGGTCGCTGCTTTATGACTGACTCCCCCTCTGAAGTAGAAAGAGGACAAACCTTGCATCTCCGAATATAGAAGCTCTTGAGACACAGATTCGGAGTTTTAAGTACGTATTAACGTTAATGTTTTAATGTTTTTAAGAAACGTTCCAATTTGTAAATCGATCATTCGATGCGGAACGTGAAATGAAATGATATTTTAAATAATTTATATTTTATCATCTTATTAAAAATTGTGATTTGACGGGAAATATTAAAACATTAACTTAATTCACAATATGACGCAAATGTACTACCTTACGTATTAACGGTTAACTTAACATGGCACAAACAGAGATACTATAATTCATCACAATATGACGCAACATTATCATCTCAGAGATACTGACACAATTCTACGTCAACGCACTGAAAATTTGGTTCACAGGAAGTCCGACGCCAATTCTCAACCTCACAGAAATACCTGAACAGCGACGGGGTCTCATTCTGGAACTCATAAATGTTTAACCCCCGTAACCATGGCAACAATTTACTTTTCGACCCCCGGTAAAAGGATCTATAACGCATAAAGGACCTCCTGAAGGGATGTGTAAATGGAAAGACATAACAAATTTCAGAGTACATGCATCTACAACAACCACATACGAAGACCCACAGCTAATATTCAAAGAGCGAAGGCAACGTAACCAAAAAGTGGGAAGGACGGACACCACGAAAGATAAGCAGACACGATTATGATTTCACTGATGCTGAGGAAACTCACCCACGAAAATTAAGGTCTGCAACAACCTGTCGCGAAAGAGAACGCTCTTGGAACTCGACGCATGTGGCCATCCCTGCTGATACCAAACGGAGACATAGCCTGGAGACACCTTCACGACGGCCATGTCAGTGGAAAGAGAGAAACAAGGGAGCGGGAAACTGAAACATGTGCAGACTGCACCAACAGTCAGAAAAATCTTAATACCTACAGGGACCCCAGAAAATAAATCGCGAAACCATCATTTCTGACAGCAACGCACCCCAACTGCCACGTGGAACCTGGTTGGCCATGGCAGACCCAGAAGTACAACTACTACCGTCTACTACCACGCCTGCTGCTTCGACTGGATATGAGAGTGATGCACTGCGATAAAGACAGGTTCCGCATCTGCTGGCTGGACAAACACCAGGAGAGTTTTCAAAGGGAAATCCACTACGGAAAATTTGCCGTGATTCAAACACTGCATGCATATTCACAGTTATAGCACGTGTCGCGTACATGAAATATATTTGTTAATAAATATATCATGGGTTTTGTATAAAAAATTTACATATCTGTCTGTCTGTCTGTCCACCTGGATGCCTGTCGGTCTGCATATCTGAGTGTCTCCCTGTATGTTCAGCCGTCTGTCTGTCTGTCTATCCATCCATCCATCCACTCATCTGTCTTACGACGGTATAAAGCAGTCAATAATTCTATCAAAATATGAATCAGTCTGTTTCTGTCTCTGCTATATCGTGCAGGAATATTTATGGCAGTTACAAATGTGAGTTACGAATAAGAAGATTATTATTTTTTGACTGTATGGAATCAAAACACCGAGTAGATGTAAACGATAGGGAAATTGTAGGATTTGAGGTTTTCACGACGGTGAGTCTGAAGATGGCTGTCTTCTGGGTTTCTTGCGCCGCGAAGTCTGGTAGAAGTTCCAGACTACACGGCGCAACAACCCAGAAGACAACAATCTTCGAGCAAAAGACAAACTGAAGGCGGAGCTCCTGCTCAAGCGCAAGCCATCGTCCCTTTGTAGGTAAAACCATTCCTGAGTACGAAACGCATAGCTGGAAATGGTAAACAGAGCCTTATAATTGTTTAATTTTAACCGTCTAATCACAATAAAATATTTTATTAAATATTAAAATATTATTACTACAATTAACATTTAATATTTAAAATATTTAAAATATATTAAAATGATGCTCTTTCTATCGAAATGTTCGATTTACAATTAGAGCATCATCTTTTTCACGACATGTTTCGGTTTTCAATGAACCATCTTCAGGTGTATAATCGATATAAATTTAAATGTAATATTCTAAATGCAATCCTTCGTCGGATGTCCATTAAATATCGGAAAGTTATCCTCTTCTAGATCAATTGTAGTTTGTTATCACATTCAATGTTGTTTCGTAAATGTATGTCGCGTAGAGCGTGATCTTGCGTGGGTGAAATGTTTGTAGTGGTTTTTTATAATCGGTCAGATATGAAGAGTGGAGGAGGTCCGTCTGGAAGTAATGTTATGTTGGAGCCTTATAACTAAAACGGGGGTTTCTTTGCACAAACGGAAATGTTCTCGTGGTGGAAGGAATTGACGTTTTCAAAGTAGGGGCCTATAGCTATTGGTGTACACGAAAGCACAGCTTTGAGAAAATTCTGGGCAGCTTAGGATTTTCCGACACCGCTCTGGAAGTCTTGTTAAATATTTCGGGCATTTGCCGTGACGTTTCCACAAGCATACAAGACCATCAACTGCGACGGGGCAGGGAGGATACGCTTAAATATCTGCATATTTATTACCACATATGACGTAACAATTTTTCAGAAGAGAAATTTTTCGCATGTGATAAAAAAACTTACGCGCGGCCTGAGGCATGGGCTTCGTGCGCTTGGACACTGGGACCGTGGGTTCGAATCCCACTCCAGGCACTGATGTTTGTCAGCGTCTTTCTGTGTCGTGCTGTCCTGTGTCCTTTCAAATGTCTTACATAGATAAAGTAATCTCCAAAAGAGGAGGCCAAGACCCACACTGGGTTGTAGAGCCACAGATGGTGATGATGTTCAAAAATATAAAGCGGATTTCTTCGGTTGACGGTGTAAAAATTTAGTACACACGTAACAACGCACTACCATTTAAGATTCTTAACGCAAGTCATGCTTATAGCACAAACCAGTAATCGAACGTTAAATAAAAATATCTAAATAGTAACGCCAATATCAGCTTTAATATAACATGCCTTGAACAAAAATTAACTCCATGCCATACATATATTAAAATAAGGAAGAACTCACAAGCTGCAAAACGCATATGCAAACAAGTTCAAAGTATACGAATAAAAATAAAGTGAAGTTCCTGTACATAAAAAGGTGTTAAACAGAAGACTACTACCATCACAGTTACTGAATGGAAACTAATGAAAAAGGTATATTGATTATTATTGAAGCTAACAATAATCACAATTAGAACACCAACTCTCAAGAATCAGGTCGTGTCCTGTTCCAATTCAGTATTAATTTTAAAATTGTGGATCAGTTTAGAAATTTGGCGGGACTCCTTGATGGGGTGATCAGCCCCTCGCAAGGTATCTGCCTGCACAAGACAGCACAACTCAGTAAAACTAGGACAAATATCTATGCCTCGAGTAGGATTCGAACACGCGGTCCCAGTATCCGAAAGGACGTCCTACACCGAACGGCAAACAAACCTACAGAATTTCAAGAAAGAGCAAAAACTTCACTAACAATTCTGCAAAAACATGAAACACAATCTGAGACACGAATAAGATGTTAGCTACAGAAGCAGAAATCGCTAAAAACCTAACCTAACAAAATTGCAACAGGACATACCATAGGCAATCTAATTAAGAAAGTAAATAATAAACATCTGAACTGAGAAGAAACTTGCATGTTTAAAAAGAGGGGCAAATATGAGAAACATCTAATCAAGAACATAAATAAAGTAAAGTCAACAATCACAACAAAGGAGACGAATATAACACACTAATACTTTTACCAGGAACTGAATATAACTAGAAAATAAAATAATTTGCCAGCAATAACACTTTTGAAGATTTCTGTCTTCTGGGTTGTTGCGCAGTGTAGACTGGTCGATGTTAACCAACGTTTTAGAGGTCATACTGCCTCCATCATCAGGGCGATGAGTATGAAGATTTCTGTCTTCTGGGTTGTTGCGCAGTGTAGTCTGGTCGATGTTATTCATCGCCCTGATGACGGAGACTGTATGACCTCAGAAACGTTGGTTAACATCGACCAGACTACACAGCGCAACAACCCAGAAGACAAACATCGACCAGACTACACGGCGCAACAACCCAGAAGACAGAAATCTTCATACTCATCGCCCTGATGATGGAGGCAGTATGACCTCTGAAACGTTGGTAAACATCGACCAGACTACACAGCGCAACAACCCAGAAGACAGAAATCTTCATACTCACCGCTGTGAAAACCTCAAATCTTACAGCAGCAATTTTGAATTACTCTTGGTAGACCTAACTGACAAATCAAAACAGTGGCGCTAGTGTCGACCCCACCTCACAAAATCGTTCGTTTCCCATGCTGGAATTACCGATTGGATGAAACTGACACTAGGGTACTCCCCGATGGCATAACGCCAATATCAAATTTAATTTAAATCCCAAGAAACGTTCTCGAACTGAATCATGCGGAAAAACAGACTTGACTAACCCCATGTGCGTTCATTTCATGCAAATACCACGTAACCAATCAGCGCCTTGGTCATGGGAACCCCCACATCTACCATTTTCATACTCTGATACATTTATTCAGTGGTTACAACGTATTCACACCCAAACACTTCTGAATAAATATAATAATAGGAGATGTTGGCGAAACGTATATCATATATTATTAATAATACTGAACTTTTAAATGTCTCAAACAAAGAATACGTTAACTTAATTCAATTCAAATCATCCACAACTATAATTTAAATTAGAAAAATAAGTGAGCAACACAATAATCTCCTTAGGTTTTGCTGTCAAGAAATCAATGGAAATACGATGTTTAATATTCATTTTAAAAATAATCACTACCGATGTAATCGCCTACAACTCCTGTCACCCATTCGACGTACAATATATTGCTGTAAACTATCGAATCATAGAACGAAAACTTATTCTGTATCACGGACAGGAAATCAGAACGAGTTCAGAGTCACCACAGAAATTCTCAGTACCAATCAATAATAAACACATATTCCGAAACATCATACAACAACCAATGAAGACGGAAGGCAACTAATTAATACAGACAATGCAGAAAAACTGGGCTATAGGTAACGAAACCAGAGCGATTAGGAAATTCTTTAAACATGCAAACTTTGAAACTAGTTTAGGAACCAAATAAGACAACGAAACACAGCACAGTAAATGCATTAGCAACGGAATATATAAACAAAGAAGAAAGTGTCCATTAAAATGTGTTGAACAAACAGACATATAAAGTGAAGTTTTCACGGTGACCGAAGTTCATGAAAGACTCTCGGGTTACAAGCCGTGTCAGGTGAATGAACCATTTCTTCCGCCAAAGTTTCGAGAGCCAGCTCTGATCTCATCCTCAAGGGCAGCTGCGAAACAGAACTGGTCCTATGTATCTCGCGCGCCGATGGGAATTTTCGCTGGATGACAGGTATAGTTCGCGACTGTAATCTTGAGACTAGCGGGGGGTGAGGAAGTGGGGTGAAGGAGGAAATATAGCGTCAGCCTTTAACGCTTCGGGCTTCCTGCATTCCTTGCAAGTCTCAAGATTACAGTCGCGAACTGTAATAGCAATGTGTTGCTGGTGGCCCGTCTGTTGCTTTGTTTCGCGCTGACTAGTTCTGCCGTCCGACGTCAAATCCAGTTCCTGGTAGAAGAAATGTTCTTGATTAGATGTTTCTCGTATTTGTCCCTCCTTTTAAATAAGAAGACCTTCCAAAACCCGGTTTAAGGAGCGCCTACAATACATAACAGCAACAGACATGCATGATGCAATGCAAGCTCAACATGGTTTAAGTTCCGGACACTCATATGGCCAATTAGAGGTCACAGTGGATGTTCCATAAACTGCAACGCAAACAAAATTTTCGTATTCCAATACCCTAGATAATTATTTCTTAACGCACGGGCCGTGTACGTTGCGGTAAGCAGAGACAATACTTGCATCCCAATCATGGGGCATTGTCTTTTACGTACGCCATAAAAGCACCCCCACACACGGCTTCATACAAAAATGTAATAGTTAGTGTACTGGAACATATGTCTATAAAGTGTAAAGTTTTACGGCGATGCTCCGTTATAGTCTACAAAATTGTTCTCACAGAATTTTTCCGTTGTCTAATTGATAAAATAATACAATTACGACGTTTCGGACGCTGGATTCTCCTTCCATTATACCGGTGACATGCCTCAGACGCCAGGTTACCACAACCTGGGACCTAAACAGACAGGTTTATTCTCATAGTCCCCTTTCTTATCTGAAGAAGGAGGTAAAATCCAGCTTTCGAGACTATGTAACTTTATTTTAAAATTTAGAAGATGGACAGTGTCAAACATAATTTTAAGAATGTATTTATCCGTGTTAAAACAAACTAAGTCAAAGAATTTATTACACCTCAACTCCGTTATTCTATACTTTGTTTCCACCGATTTCTTATTGTGGATTCGACTTTTAACACCCCTTCCCTTTCTATTTGTACATATTTGTGAATATCCGTAATGCAGAAGAAGTCCAGTGCTGATGGGGCGTGACGCTGACCACTCACCCCATCTAGTGCCGAGGTTCAGAATGAGTAGGGGCTATACCGCCTCTCCCCTCCAAGCGCCTAGATGGCGTATAGTGGGGCCGCTTTACTTTTTACTTTACAATGTAATTAAAGTTTAAAACTTGATATTTAATATGTCTTCAACACACTCTACTTCATAATCGTCATTGGCTCTACAGCCCTGTGTGAGCCCTGGCCGCCTTCAAAAGATTCTTCCATTCTTCCTCAGTTCGCCGTCAATGAGTCCATTTCATTTCGTAACAAGTTGCTTTTTACAGGGTGGGGTTGTCATCCGCACTCCCAACCCCCAAATTGGAGGACCAGACCTCCGTATTTACAGACCACAAACGTAGGGTGGTTAAACTCTACCCCCAAGCACTGGGTAGCTCGGGTACCTCTGGGGTGCCAGTCCCCGTACCGTGGGTCCCTGAGAGTTCGACACACAGTTGATGGTGAAATGTCGAATTACGTAATGCATATTTACTAGAAAACATGTTATGTAAATATTAACTCTTGACGGATCTTATTTAGTAATTTACTACTTAAGCATTAAGATTTTCATTGAAATTACTATCTGTACTTAAGCACAATATGTACATAGTCACTCAACTGTCTTGCCCGGGATAGCTCAGTCTTTGGATATAAGCTGTGAGACATGGGTTCAATCCCCGGCAGGAATTCTGTTTGCTACCGCGTCCACGTCGGCTGCGAGGTCCATGTAGCCTCCTATCCAATGGGTACTGGGTAAGGGAGAGGCTGTTTCCCTGGGGATAAAGCGGCCTCAGCGTAAAGCTGATAACTTATTTCCTATAGCTGAAGTCAAGAGTATCTAACGCTTCAACTTCACAGCCCCTCTGCGTCTTACGAGTAGCCCACTTCAAACTGATAAAGAAATGCTTACGCACAGTGTTAAGGGAAGGCCAGGTGAAAGTCGATTGTGGCTTCAGTGAAGACAACGAGCACGATATGGGACTTGGAAGAAGCATGGTGAAGACGATGGACCCCCGAAGAGAGTGACCTCGCGGTACTGACCACAGCTAGCCAGGGAATTCCTTCAGCTCCGGTGGAGAAAGGCATGAGTGGGAGGGGGCAAGCCCTCTGGAGTGGGAGACAAATTTCTGATTGGTTGATTCGCTGATCAACGTACAGAAAACGTATCTAGCAGACAACAGCAAGACATTGTTTATTCAGTCTTGGGATCTCGTGCCGTACGATTGGCTTCAATTTGACATAAGTCATCGATACTCTGTGCTGTGTGACCATGAAAGACTGGTTCAGTTTGTTCGGGGTAGTAACGGGCAAATACAGCGCCGTCAATAATGGAACGACGTCCGCGGCGCAGCAGGCGTCTTGGCGAAGTGCTCAAAGCAGTTTCCGCATCCAGAGGCAGCCGTCGGTCTTCGTCAACCAATTCTTCAAGGAAACGCGATCTTCGACGCACAGGAGAATCCGCCCGAGATGTAAGTGTCCTTTGGGACGCAAAGTTTTCATTTCTGGTAGAATGCGCTCCTGGTCACTCCCCGTGATTCTTAAATATATTTATATTTACTTTTTTCGTTCTGGTAATTAACACTGGAAATCACTTCAGCTGCTTGAACATTCTGAACGAATTTTCATCAAACATGTCTATGGAATTAAACATGGCAGATAAAATATTAATTTCGACTACATTGGACAGTTAGGGCTGTCGGTTTTCTACGACGGAACAACACAATCTGCGCTTGTCTTAATCGTACTAGAAAAATAGGTGTAGTTGTAATTATAAACCGCGGCTTTTGTGTGCTAAATACTTGTTATTAATTCTATACATTTCATATTATGAGCAGTTTTTTGATCGGTTAGAGAACGTGGACGTCTAAGTGTACGTCTTATAACCGTCGTCGGAAAGCGAAAACATCGCCACTGCTGATGGCGATTGATAAAACCCAACGCTAGTTGACCCGCGGGAAATAACCCGAGGATCCGACAACTGAACCAATGTCAATATGAAGGAGGAAAATTGTGTTACTGCCATATGAAGACTTTGAGAACAAATCAGCATAAAGAAAGTTAGCACAACGCCGGTACAACGCGGACCACACTCTTTAACACGGGTTCGAGGCCGGGTGCGATAGTTTATTTGAAATATTGATCTCTTATTGTCTCTTCATTCTGCGAAATATTTTATTCTTCGCTAATTACAAATGTCATTAATGTATATAAAACCGTCCATAATCCAGCATCATTACATAAGCTTTATCGACCACTGGATTCTCCCAAATTATGAAAAAAAATAAAAATAGCATTAAACGTAGATGATGACGTGCTAGAAAAGTTGGGGCCATTTCACACGCATCAGGAACATTCGGCGAACTTGCACGTCTTTTACAAAAACAAAATCCTGTAAGAAAGTGTGACAAGGCGCCTCGTTGGCTCCCGGCCTGCCTACAGGCGACACCAAATCTCAACTTCGTTTCACCACGAGTGCTGAATCTGCTCCTTGCGAGGTTTGACGTCCTTCGTTCAATTAGTTCAGTCCCATGTACATTTTCTTTGGAGATCGCTGGAGACTGGGTTGCAGATGACTTAGGAGCGCTGTCGGAATCCCGATACGGACAAAACACAGCCACGCCGCTGTCTTGCTCGAGTGTGCACTGATGGCTGACCTCGTCCTCCCTTCTCAGACAGACAGAGTTCGATCACAGAACAACCTGACGTAAACTTCCATCGAATGTCAAGATTTGGCGACAGAATCACGGCTTTATTTCAAGCAGAAGAGGTCGCTAACTGGCCCTCTGTCAATATCAGAGATTGCTGGGATTGTGTAGAAAGGGTGGAATGATAATGAACGGAAAAACCGACGGACTCTGAGAGAAACCTATTTCAGTGTCACTTTGTCCACCACAAATCCGACGTGGACTGATCTGGGCACGAACCTCGAGCTCCACGATGAGGAAACCGGCATGGAATGTTGCACGTTCCAGTGAATTATAATAGTAAAGTTTGTAAAAATACATCTCTTAGCACCCTGTTTTCAAACAACCTCAGGTTACGTTCCTCAGTTAATTTCAGAGACCAAGTTTCACACCCATAATTGTAGTTTTGTGTATTTTAATCTTTATTTTTCGTCAGCAGACGATAATACAAAAGGTTCTAAAGAGAATAGTAGCAAGCATTACCAAAAGTTAATCAGCTCTTAATTTCCTCATGAATAAAATTTAGATTTGTTACTGTCACTTGAAAACTTATGAAATTTGCCACATTTTCAAATAATTCATTAAGTATCATTACGTTACGATTTTGACCTGCATTCTGGTGACGAGACATGGACATTCACTTAGTTTTCTCTGTTTTCCTCTAGACAAAGCTCCTTACTGGCATCGATTAGAGATTCTGAGTCTTCTCACGTCTTGTGTTCATATACATTACGAAACCATACGATCCAGTAGCGAGAGAAGCACTGCACAGAATTCTCAATCAATTCGATGCAAACACAAAACTATAAATGCTAATTTGATTAAACCTGTAGTAAATTCCGTACATGCAAATCATTTGTCTCATACTGGGATACAGGGACCGACCCGATCTCCAAGTGCCTGAGCACTGCGGATCCCAACTTTTCGTTGACTCGATCTATAGACATTCGGTAGGACTCCTTCGACGAGTTGTCTCATACACTCCCTATAAAGGACGGTCTGAGGAAAATACATGCTTTATCTCCATTCTTTTCTTAGCTTCGCTTTGGGACTTACAGGACATTCCAGCCCATGATCTGGGGTTGAAGTATTAATTTACGAGACTAAAACATAAATAGCATGAACCAAAGCAGAGAAGTTCTATTGGATGTTACATAGGTCGTTCTTCCAGTCGTAAACTAAGTAAATTCATATGCGTCATTACCAAAATGCAGGGTAATAATTACAGTGTGCGCATGTAAGTCTTTCGAAAAATGGCAAAGTTTAAAAATTCGCTCAAAATCAAATTCATAATTAGATTCCGCTGCCACCTGCTACAGTTCCCGTCTAAAATACGAACTTTCAGCCTAAACAGCGCTAAAAAGACAATTTTAACTGCTACATGGGCCATAGACTGAGGATAGAGAGAAGAATATTTGAATCCAATACAGAACATGAAAACGTATCTTTTACGCAAATGGATGCCTTCTCTGCACGAAATGCATAGCGGGAGCGTCTTATGGGATGGTCGTGTCTGTCTGTCTCTCCAGTCGATTCAACTCTAGAACCGCTGGACGGATTTGGACGAAATTCGATATGGAAGTTTTGTCATTCTGGTTCCTCAAAATCGTATTGCTGAACATCCTACGAACTGTGATGGCAAAATGACAGATGGGGAATTTCGTGAGGTAGACACTGAGATCCTGCTATCTGGTGGCCACAGTGGAAACTACCGAACAAGGCGCACTTAATATAATACATGAATATATATTACTATACATATAATAATACAAATGCATGAACGCATGAGGGTATTATGTGCATTCGGGACGAACATATTTTCCGAGCTTGTTAACGTCACTCGGGACACGGTCCAGTGGCGATCTCTTGCAAACTCGTTGCAATACAAAACCGAGTTTCAATGACGTTAAAGGCCAGTGGATTGAATAACGGGAGTGCAATCTGCAAAGCGAACAATAAAGCATGAAGTTCACAGCAATGCAGCAGCGGCTATGTCTGTTGTTAGGTGGACGAATTCGCCTCGTGTGGTTTGCTTTACCAATTATGAAATGTGCCAGTCTGTTCATGCCATTTTCATGACAATTCCATCAACACGCTCGTCATATTTTGTTGTGTAATTCAGGAAGTGTTAATCTATTAACACATTGATATTGACTGTGCAGTACACAATGCGCAATGGTGAGTCCGAAGATGGCTGTCTGCGCCGTGTAGTCTGGTAGAAGTTTACTGACGTTTCAGAGGTCTTTGTTACCTCCATCATTTGGCCGATGACTCATCGCCCTGAGGATGGAGGCAACAAGGACCTATCTTATAAAATTCAGTCTTCGGTTACATATAACAAATCCCCTGCTATTTTTACTGAGGGTTCCTTCTACTCGGTGATGATTAGCGTCGGCAGGTTTAAATCATTCGTCGGTGCTTTTATAACTTCGGTTTAAATTCTCCAGTGACGTGACAACATATCAACTGAAGCACACATTCGCCTGCCTTTGCCACGTTTAAGACCGAATAGACTTAAACAGGTATTTTCAATCGCTTTGTTCAGCGTGTCTGAGGAAATGAAGAGTGTACATTGTCTTAATTATAGAAATTTAATAATTCAACATTAAAAATTCCTCTGCGTCTACGAAGATCTCCAGGCAGTACAGCATAGTAATTATTTTCCTCTACGCCAGAAAAAGTTACAAATTTCTGTATGGAAATTACACCTGGATTAGGTTGTGAAGTTCGCCCCCAGCAACCAAACTGCCGTGATTCGTTGAACTTTGATTGGATACTAACATTTCTTCCAGACCAAGTGTACTCATTAAACATCGCCAGTGATATTTTCTACACATGAGATTTAGTACTGATACTGTAAGTTGGTTACCAGAATTTCTTTAGCGGGAACGAGTGCACCCAAGAAAGGTATTTCTGACATATGACAAACGCATCTTGCCCCTTTGAACCGACTCTCTGGCTAGACAGAAGCAACCCCACACCTTCATACTCACTGCCAACGGCAAGGTTCACGCACCGTGCGTGAGTGTACGAGGTATTCATTGAGGTTACGTAAGGACGAGCGGTAGCTGTGATGCAACGAGCTGACACACTTGTGCGATGCGTCCGCGGACAGCAATTACACGTGCTTGAAGCAAGACAAACACGCATGCATCAGATAGAGAAAGCGAGCAAATCTCTGAAAGGGGGTACAAAGAAGGAAGATTAAAGGCCTCTTACTTTCTTTGTTATGGACTTAGATCGATCGTCTGTCGAATGTCTTTAAAGATCTTGAAAAATCACGTTTCCAAGGACAGATTTCCCTTCGTCTTCAGGCAGACACGTCCTCTGTTAGATCTGGTAAACAATACTATGCCCGATGTGTGGACCTGTGGATAGGGTGGAGCTAGGTATATCGAATACAACGGAGTCTCTGACTCTCCTATCTAAAGACGAAGGAAGATCCAGCCTTCGAAACGGTGTGATTTTTCAAGACTTTTTTAAAACATTCAACAGACGATGGACAATGCCCAAAAAATATATAACACCATCGCCACATACACTCAGAGATAAACATTGTAAAATATGAGATGATAAAGTTGCGTCATATTGTGATAAATATATATTTGTTTAAATCTTGCCAGTCTAATCACAATAAAATTCTATTAAATATTAAAATATTACTATGATGTTCTAATGTAAATCGAACATTTCGATAGAGAACATCATTTAATATATTTTAAATATTTAAATGTTAATTATAGTAATATTTTAATATTTAATAGAATTTTATTGTGATTAGACTGACAAGATTTAAACAAATAAACAAATTGTAAAATATGTCAAATCTCTGCTGCAGTTCAGTTCAGAAGGTCAAATTGCAATGCTGAACAATAATTCCATATGCTTCTTCACATGATGCTCCTATTTGTAAGATGTCCCATAATAACCAAATACTTCCCAACACCCTGCCATACTTTCTTGTCAGTCAGAAATGTATGAATGCTAGCAGACCACAAATACGGCACAGTTCATAATTTTCAACTGGACAGGCAAGAATTAGTCAGGGAACAAAGAAACTCAGAATTTCGTACATTATTTCATCTGTCAGAAAAATACACGTTAAATATAAAGAAGATTGTTTATTATCGGCGGGAAAAAACGTTAAAAAATCTGGAAGCGAACAATCCAGGCCACTCCGATAATTAATAGTTTTACATTGTTCTCCTAACAATCTGGCACGAGGAGGATCGTCTTCCGTTTACACACGCATTTCAAGCCTGTGGCAATTCCTGCATCGCCCGTCCTTCTTCAGCGTCAAAGTCAACAAAAGCTGGACGCCTTTCACCCGCAGACCAAGTTCGCCGGCTGTGACGGATCGCAGTCAAACGCTTCACAGCGACCAAAATTCTCTGTGTGCGGTCCGTCCAGTACAATCACGTCGTGTCCTTGACAGTCCACACTCGGTAGTGGACTCACGCCCTATCTTTTAACATTCTTCCACAGTCAAGTCAGATTCGACGTGGAACCATATGACAAGAGGAGGGGGCCAACGTATGGCAACATGACCAACTGACCCCGCTGTGTAACCACGTTCAAATCGCAGTCAAAATTCCCCTTGTTCGGACCATTTGTTACTCGATTCAAACCCAAGATTCAACTTGATGAATTAGACGGTAAAAACGGAACTTCTAGTAGTTAAGTCCATTGACTAGGGCCCACTCACGTAAGGTCGTCAAGTTGGGCATGAGTTCAAAGGCACGGAAGACCATGAAAAATCCTGCGATCCTAACTTCATGGACAGAGGCCTACTTACAAGATAGCTGTCGCTTAGCTAGTTAATAAAGTTCTCGCACTTTATTTAACCCAAATCTTTATTGTACTAAGCCTAATTAATTCCTTTAATGAGGACAACTGTTATTGAATCACTGAAAATATCAACTGCCAGGCACTTGAGGTAAAAATATTGAGTGCGTTAACTGTTTAATTCCGTTCAGAACATGGACATAGCAATGGACGTAATTTATTACTGAGCCTATTAGTAAAAGGAGTGATAAAATGGTCAATAAATATCACAGTTATCAACTCCAGTACTCTTCTGTCAAGATTAATTCAATGCGAGGACGAAATAATTGACAATCACCAGTGTCGATTTTGACATAATCGATGTGAGATTTGAGGTTTTCACAGCGGTGAGTATGAAGATTTCTGTCTTACACAGCGCAACAACCCAGAAGACAGAAATCTACATATTAGATATTTTGCACACTGGAAACATATGAAAGTAAGTTCCGATGCTCATGTCTCGTCACACGACCACAGGACAGAACCGTAATATAAGGGCAACTAATAAATTCTTGCAAGTTGTAGCTTAGTCCAGTTAAATAGTTCACAATCTCCTGTCTCCTCACTTCAATCTGAAAACGTAAACACTTAAACATACAGAAGTAATTTTATCTGTTGTGAGGACAATATTTTCACCCAAGACGGGAGCTTCATAATTTCTTCTTCACCAAATATTATTTCCGTGATCAAATCAAGGATGAGATGGGCAGGACGTGTAGCAAGAAGTATTTGCTGCGATTATCGCCCTGATGATAGAGGCAGCAAGGGCATCTGAAACGTCCCTAAACTTCTACCAAACTACACGGGGCAATAACCCAGAAGCCTCACCTTGTATTTACTGCTCACATGACCAGATTCCAAGCACCATTCCAGGTTGTCTGTGGCCAGTCCGTCCCCTGTGGAGTAGTCTACACGGTGTATTAAACGCAATGTCCAATATTGGGCGCGTTCAACGACGCATTCCTAATGCCAGTGGTCCAAACCGCTGCAACGCCATGGTGGCACATATACATCTCAGACAAGTGACTGTTGAGTTCTTCTTACCCATCTGCACTGCACGTGAAACGAATCTTAGCACATCAAGATTACTGAACGTTCAGTGGGCCTCGTACCGGATCCAAGGTCTCAGATGGAGGCACGGAAATATGAGTGTGCAGACCGAGTCCCAAGGCCAATCACGTATTCCATTACCAATGTCTAGTGCAGATGCCCAGCATTCGAATCCGCGGAGTCTAAAGTTGTGGATCAAATTAATGGACCCATGAGATCAAATTAACACCAGCCGAGTACACGCGAACCAGATGCGAGACGCAACACCTGAGGAGGCCAACTTTCTCCACGCAAGGCAATGATTCCGTTACGTAACGCAAGACGCATAGAAAGTGCAAGTGTACTCACCGGTCGATTGGTAAATCACACAGCAAGACTCATGATTTACGAGTAAACACAGACGATATGCACGGCTATGGGTAAATGTAGGTTGTCGATTTTGCGGGCTTAAGGTCGACTGAGCAGCATTCTTTAGCTATGACGACCACAAATTAAGCGAAGTAACAACCTTCATCTTGGTAGCGTAGTTTTCTCATTACGGAATAAAGCCTAATGGTCGCATTTCTGAATTCTGTAACTCCGGTCTCATTTATAAGGTGAGATTAGCAAAGTTTTTGGGTTTCGTTCAAACTGCCCCCTACTTACTCCTTGCAGCCGAATAGTTCCTGAAAGTCACTCAGCTACTGAAGAAACTCCCAACATTATATGGAACCTAAATGTTCATAACCGTATTCACAAGAGCCCGCCACTGGTTCCTGTTCCGAGCCAGATAAGTCCAATGCATAACACCCCATCGTATTTATCTAAGATCAATTTTAATAATATCATCCATCTACGTCAAGGACTTTCTTATGATATTTTTCCTTCTGGTTTCCGCACGAAATCCTGTACGCATTCCTCTTCTCTCCCATGCAGGCTACATGACCTGCCCATCACATCCTCGTTCAATTGATCAGTCTAATTATAATTGGCGAGATGTGCAACTCATGAAGGTCCTCATTATCCAACTTTCTCCAGCCTCCCAGTAAGTCATCCCTCTTAGATCCAGATATTCTCCTCAACACCCTCAGCCTCCTTTAGTGTCAGAGACAAAGTTTGACAGCCATACAAAACTATAGGCAGAAATTGTATTTTTTGTATATTTTAATCTTTACGTTTTTAGTTCCGAACAGAAGAGTATTTAATCATTACCCGAATTTAATCTGCTCTTCATTAATACTGCCCCTAAAATACGTAACACGCATGCTACAATCGCCACTGACATATTTAATATGGCAACAATACAGGCCCAAATATGACTCTAGATATTGCGGACTGGCTCTAAAAATATAAATGACGTCACCAACAAATGCTGCCTTGTTGGATACCCAAAATGTGGGCGAAGAGATGAAGGGATCAACATCGCATTGGCTTTAGAAGTGGGAAAAAGTGTCAAATTGCCTTTCAGAGACATGATGGGCCACTTTCGAGTGAAACCTTTTCTTTATAAACAGAGCGAATCTGTGAGTGGATAAATAATGACATGCCTGCAGTATCTGCTGGCATTTTAACGGCACTAACACACGAAAGGATTCAGGTCCTATTCATCTTTTGAAGCCGGACGTTCGTCTAAATAATATTTAAGAATTCAGTCCGTACCGCGAAGTAAACACAACTCTTCACCATTACAAGGATCAACTGGTTAATGCTCTTTAAGGTAGTAATCGGTGTTTACATACGAACCCCATAAACAAAAAATGAAGAGTTCGTGATTATTGAAGTAGGTGGAACAAAGAGTTGTCACTGGCTTTTAAATGTTTTAATGATTCGTTTAACTACTTCAGACTTCACGGTGTCGAATGATAAGATGATTAATGAAGTGGGAAGGAATTTCAAGGAAGCAGGGATAGAGTAATTTAAGAATTTGCGTGGATGTAAGAAGCAACAGTCAGGAAAACAAGCCGAAATGTGAACATGGGGCCATCTGAATACGGAATGAGAACCACTCGACAGCGAATTTCGGTATATTGAAACACGTGCTCAATCTGTGACGCAGGAACTTAACCTTGAGCGCTGTAACAGTTTTGATTTTCTAGTAAAACTTTTACCGAAGCGGAGACTTTCATAATGGATTCCTACTGTGTAGAGTGAAACGTCTGATTGTACCAACATGACGGCTGGAACATCGCAAACTCCCGAATACTCACGTCCTTGCGAAACGTAAATAAACCTACGATGTGGATGTCAGGCTGGAAGCAAATGACCGTGGGGCTAAATTTAGTAATAAGGAAAGTACTGCTTTGATGTGCGCATGTGCCAAGTGTACAGATGCGTTTAACTAACGCTTCCTTCGATTCTTTCTCAACAGCTGTCCGCATGGCCTGTGAATGGCAATATTACTCTCCTCCCACCCCGAGAAGTCTCATCGTCTATTGTTACGCGTGCCTGAGCGTGCCAGCTCATACCAACTGAACAGATCCATCCCACACGTGCGTTCCCGCTCCCGTCAGCCCATGCACTTGTCGACTGAAACACAGCCTTCTGTTCAGTTCCCAGACAACTCGAACGTAATTATTTATTCCAAAATTCAGTAATGTGATTTACTCTGTACCGGTGACCGCCTTGGCTCGATTAACTCAAATTAAGCACTCTGCAAGCGTGTTCACTCATCGGAAGATGCCATCGTTTCAGAAAAACAAACATGGAGACAGCGTTTTTCTCCGAAACACTGACATCTACCTACGAGTCTACACGGCGCCAAAATCCAGATGATGATTATGATGTCATCATCATCATCACTTCCGTTTAAACCTGAAATCTCAGAATGAGCTTTTAAGCTTATGATCTTATGATATTATTAACTAATCATCCCATCATCCGACGCTGAGATACTAACATCTTCGTTCAATAAACCTCGCCATGTCGAGGTTAAATACGATTCTCCGGACACGGCGAAGGTGAGATTACCACGGTTGTGGACGAGGAATCAGCAGAAGGTTCACAGCTGTTCTGTTTCGAAGGGATCAAACCTTGCAACGCGAGCTGTTCATAACCACAGCAATAAAAGAAAGGAGCGGGAGCTCAGGGTGTAGGCCGAGAGCAAGTTGCCGTCCTGCGCGGTTCGGGCCAGTGCACCCAGTGGTACCCACTTCGTATCATGCTCTGAATTCTCGTCACACTACGACGTGGGCAAGCGGACCTCGGCTCTGTTCGCTGTGGGTGTACATTCAGTGGCCATTGTTTCTCCTTTCCGCGCCTTTGTCTCGCAGACCGCCTTTGGTAGTACTGATTGCAGAATAACTGCATTTATCTATCGTCAGTGTTTATTAACTGCTGTTCTATGAGTCCAAGACTTAATTTATTCCGGGTCGCAAAAATGTTCCCACAACTGTAAAAAAATTACAAATTTACTGACTTTTTCTTATAATTTTAGCGACTTTATAGTCTGTATTCGACATCGCAATTTCGCTTGTCAGGAAGCCTGATTGAAGAAGTTCATTTCTACTATTATTTCCGCTGTGTAATGAACTAACAACATGGAATTTTGCCATGTGACATCAGTATGCCCTCGTGCACAGTATTTAAATGACAAATTTCCGTTTCCAAAATCGTTGACACCTTAAGGCTCCTGGATAACTTCTTCTGTTAAATAACAATGCAGGAAAGGTAAAGATCGAGTTATTCCCGTGCTTATGAAACATCGGATCAGACAGACGTAAGGGGGAGTGGCTGTATACCTCCACGCATTCTGAAAGTCGGCACTTAGCTCACGGCTCGGTCCCTCTACTGACAGGGTAATGAACTCTGGTAGGGCTTACTCAATGGCCAGAGGGAAATCGTACCCTGCCAGAAATCAAACTCCGGTCGTCCAGCCAGTAAATAGTGACCGGATACAAGACACAAACTACTTAAATGAGTATATATTTAATCTTGTCCGTCTAATCACAATAAATTCTTATTAAATATTAAAATATTACAATAATTAACATTTAAAATATTAAATGATGTTCTTTATCGAAATATTCGATTTACATTAGACCATCATTTTTCATGTTTCACGACATGTTTCAGTTCCTAAAAGAACCATCCTCAGGTGTATATAATTATATAAAGCTTCAAAACGATAAATAATTCAAATACAATTTTCATACATTATGCTAGCGTGCATTTTTATCAGATTCATCATAAATGGCTGTCTTCCGGGTTATTCCTCCGTGCAGTCTGCTAGAACTTTACCGACGTTTCAGAGGTGCTTACTGCCTCCATCATCCCGGCGATGGACGGGCTTATCTACCGATTCAACTTAGGGTCTGGTGTAACAAAATTATTGAACACAATTTCGATAGTTATTGCACGTAACGAGCTGAAATGCCCTTACTCAGGTTATCGGAATTCAATGCATTGAATTAAAACGTGACTTAAATACGTGAATCTGTGGATTATAGTCACCGTGGTGGTGGATGTGCTGGGCCGAAGGACACATGCCTCTTTCTCGCCTTCACTCCGGTGGACACGGAAAACAAAAAGCGTGTTGCTGAAGTGACATTTAGTTCTCTTTTCTTCCGCGGCATTGCACTGAAGTGATAAAAGCCCGGCCTATCACATCAGGTGTGTCCTGATTTAGGTAAGGGTCACAAGAACAGACAGACAACGTGTGACTATTACAAGGGAAATTAACGGCGTGGCGATCGCTAGCTTAGGCTCACCAGTTACATTTTCCATTGACATTACTCACTTGCATTAAACACTTCGCATTTGTCTCTGGAGTTCAATGGTCTTTGCATTTACTGAATGTCGACTGAACCGGTAGTTCGTGGCTCCCAACACATTAATCAGCGACAGTAACTTAACCGGTTGAAGCACGATGATAACTGAATATTCCGCCTGCCTCGACGATTAATAAATCTTTATTTTGTATGCATGACTTTGGTATAATCCTCACTGAAAACAACGAAAAGTAATGTTTCCTTTGAGGTGCGGACTGAATACTAAATATTATTTAAACGAGTTTCGGCTTCAAGGGGTCAACTTAAATGTTCGTCGTCCTGTTCCAACATTAGACCTGGTGTCATAACTAGTTTGTCGAAACACAATGTGGTACGCGCAAATGAAGTTGATTCTGCCATACGGAAAACCTGGCACGTCTTCCTGTTTGCATAGGTTGATAAGATATTTGAGGATGGTTTCAACTTTCTTTGCGTGACGAATTCGACAGTTGCATTTACATTCGCGTGTGAGTCGGAAGACCACGAGCTCTGAGAGAACTCCAACGACGCCTTTGGAAATAATATGGACATGTTCCAAGCAATTCTTTGGCGAATCAGCTGAGCAGAGTGGCATTCTAAGGTGCTGCAGGACAACCGTATTTGGAAAATCAAGTGGGGGGAAGCTGTCTCGTCCTAGCGCCACTGTAGGCAACTGGCGTGGAGAGCCATGGAGTGAACAATTCCCAGCTTTTCTGACACACAAGCTGGTAAATCAGCAGTGGGTTTTTTCCGAGAACCAGTGGGGGTCTATAATTTACACAGCACGTCTAATCGATGTTATTACTAACGCCTTTTGTGGCATTAAGATAAAAAATATATGTTATAAACCACAACCAGGAACTGAAATTAACAACACTGGAAGACTACTCAGACATCAGTTCTAATGTTCCAAAGGCGTTCTTTACCATAGTGGTATTCAACATTTTTTGTTCGCGTACCCCCAGATATAGTTTCTCTTCAACTTTGTACCCCCAAAGTTGTTGGTGTATAATTGAAGTTATACATAGTATATAATCTACATCTAAAATAAATTAAATAAATTACATTACTGATTATTCGGTGTTTATCATAAAATAATATATATTTTTTTAAATTTCACGTACCCCTAAGATGTCTTCGCGTACCCCAGGTT
Source organism: Zootermopsis nevadensis (assembly GCF_000696155.1). The sequence goes on along the minus strand of NW_019060370.1, from coordinate 181,736 downwards.
GAATACCACTGCTTTACGGCATATAACTTAGGTCGTTTTTTCCACTAATGTGATCTGAAGATCCAATAATAGGAAAATCACAACAGACGGACATGGACAGGTACATAAGGCGTACTTCGCGCTCATTTTTCAGCAGCGTTCAACAACCTATGGTACTCGTACCACTGGTGGTACGCGAGCTAAGTAAGAAAATCAAAAGATAATATTAACATAAACAAGTTTTCCCTGAAAGCATTTGGTTAATGATATATTTAATGTGTTAAATTATAATTAGTCGTACGCCAGCGAAAAAGGGTGAGAACCCCTGTTCTAGAGGATGAAGAACGTACAACGACACATTAAGTAATGTCAGAAAATTAAAAGAAAACTAATCTTAATGACGTATGAAGTGAAGCTTTCGCGGTGATTGAAACTGATGAAATACTCTCGGGTTACAAGCCGTGTCAGGTGGCTGAACGGTGAACAAACCATATATTCTGCCAACGTTTCGAGGACAATCTCTGTTCTCATCCTCAGGGTTGTTTGTTAACCAGTCCGTTCATTTCTTGCGCTCCAGCTGATGGAAAGTGGCGGTTGAAGTCGCGTGGTCGCATTCTTAATGATATTTATGTAGCTAAATATGTATATATAAAAATCAAATAAGAAAACTTTTAAAGAAAAAATAATATCGGTTATTTTGAATCCAAAGTTGCAAAGCTGCCCCACTAAACGCCATGTAGGTACTTGGGAGGAGAGCTCCTACTCATTCTTGACCTCGGCACTACATGAGGGTGAGTGGTCAGCATCACGCCCCGGCCACATTTTACCCCCGGTAAAGAACCTCGGTACCCATTAGATAAGTGGCTGAGTGGGTTAATTGTAAAGCATCAGCTTTCTGGAGTTTTAGTGGCAGAGCCTACGAAGAAAAGATGTATGACGGCTAAAATTTGCGGCGGGCATAACTTAAGGAATGGTGTGTTAGTGGTCGGCTGAGAGGCCTGAAGGGAGTATAACGTGAAGATGGACCTTAGGGAAACAGGAATCTACAGTGCAAACTGGATGCAGCTACCTCAGGACAGATTCTGGTGGCAGGCTTTTGTGAGCACGGTGATGAACCTTATGGTTCCATAAAGAAAGGTAGGCTGTTCTTTGACAAGCCAGGTATACGATCGACTTTCCAAAGAATTTCACACACCACAGAAAGAGTGAGTGAGTGTTAGTGGGTAGCGGACCACCGGTTGGCAAACAATGGTAAATCTTCAGGACAGCAGACACGGTCCGCGATTACAATAAAAAATTCCAGAAAACATTTACTGTTCCCAACGAATTAGCCTCCCCGAACAAAAATGTTGATCTTCTACTGGGTCGTGTGCATGAAACCTGAATTAGAACAGAAAGCCGTGACCTGGAGACCTCGCCGAATTGAGGCCATGCGCCTGAACGGCAGAAGATACGATCCAGTGACTTCCAGTCGCTGGAAAGAAGCTCAACGGAGAAACAACTGAACATCTGCGTGACAAGCAGACGCAACGTCGAGCTCTCTTCTACAAAAATCCAATTTCACAGTCGGGGGGAGGAAAACAATGCATCAGATCCGACGTGGGGCCGAATCCGTGTTTCACTGATTAAGATGTCACACAGTGTTGCCTGGAAGCAGGGGACGGAATGTGACAGCGCGCAACGGACGCCGCGCATCGCTTGGCTCCGCCAATCAATCGCGAATTGCGGTTTAAAGTGATCTGATCATAAATCATGTCGACTTCGCACACGTAGGTCCTACGCTCTGTACAAACTCAGTAACGTATGGGTTAATGAACGTCCGGGAATGCAGTTATAATAGAAAGCTAATAAACTAAATAAATACAATCCAATGACATTTATATGTAACTTAATAACGGAAAATATAAAATTTACGCATTAACGCAAAATATCAACGGAAAGTTAGACTTTATATTGAAATATCGGTGGAATGTCGGGCCAACTGCTGCAGGAGCTCATACCATCACGCAACTTATCTGGAATTTTGATTTTCTCGTTTATTGTCATGACCTCAACGACTTTTATTTTGAGTCCAAGGGCATTATCATAAAGAGTAAAACATGGCAGAACAATGCAATGGAAGTTTCCACGTACGTAGCAGTTTTTGTGAGACGAAGGGGGAGGGGTGAAACCGCGAGGGGTGACAGTTCAGCCGAATATTTACACTCTGACGCCTACCGAACACAGAACCAAGAACCTGTTTCCGAGGTACAGCCAACTTTTGACTTGGTAAAATTCCGGCACGGCATCATTCTGTCGTTCATCATCCGTTTTCGGAGCGGAAATTAATAGTAAGTGTTTAAAATGTCTACTTGAAAATTATCACGAATAGCTTTACACTGGCGGAAGTATCTAGCTTCCTTCCAATAACGGAGATGTCTGTCATTCCTCGAAGAAAATAAATATACGTTTTCCGTAACCCTCGCCACCAATAGATTTCATTTCCAACACCGATGCTACTACACTGTTTAAAAATGTTCATCAGAATTCTTACCACTAATAAAGTAAACTGAATTAAGAAACTTCAGAAGAGGAATTTCGACGTTGCGTAGTGTAGACAGAGTTTACCAGTAGCGTTGTTGCTGTGGAAACCGAAGTCTGCGCAGCCGAAAGTTATGTCATCTGTGGCCGAAGGTTTATCGGAGTGTGTCCTGTGGCTTTGGCACGAAGCCCACCTCATCCTCTCCTGACCCCTGAGCCCGGACCTGCTTCTGCAGCGGACTTAAAGCGACTGAATAACGCTGATACTGAAAATCATGGAGACCTTCAGCTGAAGTGGCCCCTCCACCCTCCCAACAACTCGCAGAGGCAATCAGCTATTAAAATCCTATAAAACCATCGAACCAAAATCCTTTGCACAAAGGACAAGATGCCTGACGGTATAACCTCTCATCAGCAGCTTCATATGTCAAGGCCTTCCGCCACGACAGAACCCCGTTAGCATAAGCACGTCCGTGTTATAGTTGTAAAGAATTCCTTGCCATTTCCAGCAATGCGTTTCGTACGCAGGAATGATGTTTCTTAGCAAGGGACGATGTCTTGTGTCCTTTGCTATTTGGCTGGTTTTGATTTGTTGAAACAACAACAAAAAGCTGTAACTTTATTACACTTTACGCTTCGGTCAGAAGTAGCCAGTATATTTAATTGATTTCTGAGTTCACTTCTGTATAGAGAGTACTGTCCAACACCTCGGCGACTTTTATAAGGTACCTTTATGACAATTTCCGTTACATCCATTATTATTATTTCATTTATTCACCACTTTATAAAGTATTTACGTCCATGTACCCGAGACAGACCTTGTCCCTAAGGTACATAGGGCAGCAGCTATTTCCGGGATACATTTTGTTTTTAATATGTATTACATGTATTATATTATTTTATTTTACGACAGCGTCTTTCGAATGAGGTATGGAAGTTCCCAAAATGGCGGTCTTCTGTAGTTCCTTGATGTCGTGTTCGCCCGGGATGTTGGCCAAATATTTTCTGAGTGTTGTTATTATTATTATTATCATCATCATAATAATAATTATACTTTTTGTTTAAGATACTACAATAATGCCCGAGAATGACGAAAAAATGTAAACCTGTATGTAAAAATACATATTTCATCTAAAAGTGTAAGAAAGCAGCACATACTAGTTAAAATTAAAATCATTATGTTTGCTCAATTATGAATCATAATTCCTAATGCGATAGCTGCAAAGCTTTAAAGCGTAAAAAGTGTTTTGGTGCGTTGTATGAAAGCACATGTATTATAGGACATGGATGAGTGACCAAGGAAATTTGTCTACTTTATAGACAGACACATAACTACTAGATTGTTATGTAGGTTAGCACAAACATACACCAATAGGCAGACAGATATATTTATACGTGAAAATTTGGGTTTGAGGTTTTCACTACAGTAAGGATGATTATGTTGTGATGGGTTCTGGCGCCGCGTATACTCGTCGGTAGACGTCAGTGTTTCGGAGAAATCTGGAGACAGTGTGTTTTCCCGAAACACTGACATGTACCGACGAGCCTACACGGTGCTAACATCCAGAAGAGCATTTGACATATAGACAGGCAAATGGATGGATAGACAGACACAGATAAACAGAGCTTTCTCAATGTGCGTTTCGCTAGGAGAAAAAGGCAAAGTTACTCGTTTAAAGAAACAAGCTATTGACTATATTATGAGAATCATAAAGTATGTTCCCTGGAGACGTGATAGCAGCAGAGAGCCTAGGGGATTTTGTATCACTGCGAAAACTGACTCAAGAATAAAAAGGATGTTTTTACACGGCGAGTCCCTCACACAAATGCTAAGCTGACAAACAGCTTGGCTCACCTTGTTGACTGTTCACTGACTCCACGAAGGACGATAGTACTTGAGAAACTGGTTTACATAAATTCCCCCGGAAGTTAAGAAACAAGATGAGTCATTATCGTGTTCACAAGATCAACCACTAAACCGTAACCCCAACCTCAAATTCACATCCATTTTCTTTAATATCACTTAATACTGTCCTCCAAATTACGCATACGTCCTCGAAATAGTCTGGTACCTTCAGATTTCTCACTAAAATTTTGCAAACATTTTGCATCTCCCCGTGAAAACTACACATTCAACTCAGCTTATCCTCTTTGACTTGAACACCCTTTTAATATTTCGTGAATAATGCAAAATATGAAACTTCATTCCCCTCCTCCGTCTCGGGATCCAAATATTTTCATGAGTTTGACCTCAAAGACTCTGAATATATGTTCTTCTTTAAAAGCGACAGGCCAAGTTTCACAAGCATACTTCGCTCTGTTCCCTGAAAGCCGCCCAACCAAAGTCCCTGTCATAAATGACAACTTGCCTGATGGGATCATCTTCCACCAAACAGCAACTATCCCTAGATTGACAAGACGAAAAATTCTGTTAGCGCAAACATCCCAAATTATACTTTATAAAGCACGATTTACCATTTATATCAATGCGTTCCGTACGCAAGTATTGTCTAATCTAGTAAGGGGCAATGTAAAGACCATATGTTTATAGACAATTTTTGACTAAATTTCACAACACGGCTCATATATTTACTGGACAAAATTAGAAATCGCTCTGTGTATTGATCGGTATACCAGGACGTGGGCTACACATAAAAACATAACATATTTTATAAACAGGTGGCTGTTCGCCGGGTAATAAATGTTCACGTGTGAGTGAAATTAAACAGATCAAACCAAACATAACACTCGAATTTTATCTTAAGTTTTGGGTGTAATATTTTATCAATCCCAGACAAAATGATTAGACTGTCATGACTTTGTCGCTATAGCTTCGTTCCTAAAAACGAGTCACGCCTTATGAAAATGAGTTAGACATTGTGGTTACAGGAGACAGTTTTTTATACTTTCTCGCCCTGGGAAAGTGCGGATTCAGACTTTCTGTAAAGCAGAGTTGCATTATTTTACTGGGATGGAAATATTTCTCGGTTTTACTTGTACCTGATTGTGGTTTAAACGTCACGACGATTTTCAATAACGTCCAATCACGGAAAAGAAAATAGTGCCTGATGTCTCGTAGCGACTAACTTATGCAATTAAAACCAGAAACTGTCAGAAGTCGTAAGACAGTGAAATAACTTTGACCCCGTTCGCTGCCTGAAAGTGGGTCACTCATGTTTCTGGGCAGAGGTTACTGTGTTAAAATCCAGTGACTCCCACGGCTGTTAGCGATTACCGTTACATAAATCGAAGTAAAAATTAACCGAAGTGTCTAAACGAAAGATTTAGTGGATTTTCCTCCATAACACGTGACCGAACAAGGCGATCGAACGGTCAGCACACACATGCTTCGTTTTTGGGTGACCCTGTGTTCAAATCTCAGTCCGAAGACCGCCTTATCCTGACTTACGCATTCACTGGCATTCCTCAGTTCCTCAAGGCAAATGTAGGGGAAATTCCTTCGATCAGGCCACGACCACCTCCACCCAAATCCCTTCCAATTCATTATTCATCTATCATTCGACGTTGCCAAAAAAAAAAAAAAATTCACTGATATATTAAAACCGAATATGGACCTGGAAATTAAGCCGTCATTAAGGAGATTCTTAGTTGTGATAAAACAGGTCTGGATGTCCTGTGCATAGCATGCAAATTAACAGCGCCTCCCGCGAGAATAATACTTAGTCCGGTCTGCCAGAGACTAACGTTTGCTACCTACCACAACATTTTTCGTAAGCAGCTTGCGGACTTCACAGTGACAATGCAGAAAAGAAAATCATCAAAATTCGGTTCTTCATCAACACCGACGTCATATCTTCGTCATCCGAAGAGACAGCAAAACATGTTGGTCTACTGTACGTAAGGAAACAAAGCGAAGGGAACACAACATTACAACAAACAACTTCAGTTCTGCGCTGCAGTAGAAAATAAGGACATTCTTCTCAAAAGAAACGCGTGCTGTACTCCCTGGAGTCCGGATCCTGGTCGCCGAGTTGCCTAAAATTTAAAAAAAAAAGTGTAAATGAAGAGATTGGCGCAAGATCAGGTTTTGCTCCGTGTCAGGAGAATTTTACATAGATGCAGTGGTTAGAATCTTCACATTAAGCCGGTTCGGGGGGGGGGGGTTTATCTTCACTGACTCGTTAATATTCGCAGCACCACCAGACAATTACGCAGAAATGGCACGAAATTAGACCGCAGCCGATAACATTCATAACCTCTTCAGTTCAAAGATCATCCGTCCATTCAGCGCTACACAACATGAGGTATTAAGTGTCGTAAAATAAACAATGAACACATATAAAAAGTGTTCTGTCATTCGTAATCTGTGTATCTAAGAAGCCTGAACAAAAACGTATGGCGCGGCGATCGCCATGTGAACATGGAAAGCATCTGGATTGATCGATCAATCGATAATCATACTTCTAGAAAACAAGCCTGTGGTATGTCCAGTAGGTTTTCCACGGCTTACATAACAATTCAACATTCCATAAAGAATAAACTGGTTAACCTAGATCACCTTCTCCCTGCAGGCAACATTACTGACACTCTTAAATCGCTTTGTTTCAAGTTTGGTTGAGGTCTCCATCTGCTGTGTGAACTTGGAAAATGATGACCGATTTTCATCTTCAAGACGTCGCAAGATTTTCCAGCACCTACCTTACCGTGTAATCAGTGGTCACTACAACCATATGATAATTACCTTACGAATATCGTTTGTCTGTATTCGACATAGCCCACCTACCGTTTCGAGAGTTCTTTCTACTGCTTTTCACCAGGTGATTGGTTATAATTAAGGCCCTATGTGGTAACGTTGAGATCGAACCCGTGACCTGTGCATACTGGGATAATACGCTAACAACTCCCAGTATAACGACGGTCACGTGAAAGTTATAGTCAAGTCCCGAAACGTCGTGTGAATTTTATCGAAGATAACACAGACAGTGTCTAACAACATAATGATATTGTGAACTGTCATAAACCTTAAAAAGTCATCGTATCTTAGAGAAGGCTAAAAATCGTCCTGTGAGTGATTCATATGCTTATTGGCCACAAGACGTTTCAGTGTGCCCTTCTCGTGTAAATCATTTTATTTGTATGGGTTATTTCTCAATTTATGCAGGACATCTTTGCTAATGCTATTTTATATGACTTTTTGGGTTTGAGACTATCGCGGCGAGTACAACCAATGAAATATTTTCGGGTAATCAGCCGTGTCAACTGGTTACCGTAGTACACCGACGTTTCGGGAATCAACTCTGACCCCATCATCAGGGTTCTGGTATACACAGGCGACGTTCGAGGTATCCAGTCACATCAGAACCTTGTTGATGGTGACAGAATTGGTTCCCGAAACGTCGGTTTACTACGGTAACCAGTTGACGCTGCTGATTGCCGGGGAAGATTTTATTGATTTTATATATCTGTTTATTTAACGGTGTTTTTCAAACGTACCAGTTACAAAGCAGCGTTGAATCGGGTAATGATATTAAAAAAAAAAGTGAACGAATGCGAAGTGGTCTTGATTCATCACACCAGTAGAGTAGCCACAAGACACATGAGGAAACCTAGCGTTCGGACTGCGAATCTAACTCAGGACCTCCCTAACACAAGGCGGAGTACTAACAAATGAAACGTACGTTAAATCAAGCTTTCTTACATTTTGTGATCTTCTTGAAGACAGATGTTCCACTCGTTCAAAGTCGAAGCACATCGCCGAAAGAGCGAATGAGCAAGTTACCGCCACAAGAATATCTCCTGCTTATTTACAACAAAATTCTTATTTTAACAGCACAAGAATTGTTACAATGCA
>NW_019060370.1:125948-165620 GCF_000696155.1 Zootermopsis nevadensis | reverse complement strand
TATATATATATATATATATATATAGAGGCAACTCTCGGTTTACGAACGAGTTCCGTTCCGAGACGTTGTTCGTTATCTCCCCACCCCCAAAACATAAACTACAATGGTTAGTTTACCACGATCTGACAGACTGGCATCCACTCCACATAAAAGTTCATGTTCATACCGCCATGAGTCGGTCATCAGGTATTAATCAGTGCTATTTAACTTTGAGTCAGATTTAATGACTACAATGAACCGGTTTACCGCAATCAGGCACATGATCTCCTTATTTTTCGTGCTGTATGTCTGGATAATCTGTGATAAGCAGCAAACACCACCAGCGTTGATCTTTATCAAATTCGATCCGTATATCTCGAGAGATCGCAGAGCAGCAAACTTGAATCTCGAAACACACATAAGAGATCCACAAACATAGTTTCTATACAAGCCCGCATTACACTGAACACCTAACACTCCGCGTCCTCTTGTGAACCCAAGGGTTGACAAAGCTTTCACCGTGTACTGCATTGGCTATTTACGTCTTTACAACGAACGTCTGAACACTATCTGTCTTTACTTAGTTAAAAAGAACACGACGTTTCATGTCTTCGTAGAACATCTCAGAAAGAAAATATTGTCGTGGAACTTGTGTTTATTTAATTCAACAAAATTCGCTTCAAAACGGATAAGTTTCATTTCACCATCGAGATAATTTTATTTTAAAAATATAATTTTCAGACTTTAAAATGGTTTTCATTTAACATTTATATTATATATGAAACTTCAGCTGTTAACATGACAGTAATTTTACGCTTAAATAACGGAATGACGTAACGCGATTTTAAAATTACAGGCCTTCGTTTCATTAATTTTTGTTTGCGATATTTTGCCCCCCTTTTATTCTCAGTAGCACAAAACATTTTCGCCCTTCGCATTGGATAATTCCCAAATCATGTGACGGGGTGCATACAAAATTGCGAGGGCCACAGGTGGCGGTGGACCGCAGTACGCTGTTTATTATCAACGGTTTCGATAGTAATCTCTTAAAAATTTTGGAAATCGTCAGGCGTAATTCTGAAAGTCCGCGTTATTATCGGTGATTATATTTTACCCACGAAAGTACAAAAACCGATTTCTAGATTAACGAATTTCTGATTTACAAATTTTCGCACCATGTAAATGTATTTTTTTAAATTTCCAAACATTATTTTTGCTAGAACTAAGAACCAGAATTCGTCCAAAAAACCGAGCGTCTACTTTGTAAGTTAACGAAACGCGGAGGAATACAAGTCCTGATGTTTATACAACAACTATAGTACCTACTGCATAACGTCAACTGTGATTTAACACTTCATCAGTGTTTTACAGGGCTAAATAAATAGTAACTGTCATAAAAAGCAATATTCGTCTAATTTTTACGACTGTATACTTTACTAACACATGTGGGAGGGGGGATAGGCAAGTTTTCTGGAAATCGAGAACAACCCAAATTATTTACATTGAAATTAATAACAATTTAATTTTCGACTTACGAATTTTCAGCTTACGAAGAGTTTTATATATATAAATTAGGCTCGTAAATCTAGGCATGAGTGTACTTTGTACAAAACAGTTCTCTGTAAATACATTTTTTACTGATTAATTTGTTAACACCTTCCATGTGGTCTGCAAAACGTTTACCGACGTTTCAGAGCCATCGACCTGATGACAGAGGCAGCAAGGACCTCTGAAACGCTAGTAAACTTCCATCAGATTACACGGCGCTACATCCCAGAAGACTGACATCTTCGGACTTGTTGTAAGTCAGTTTGTTAAAAATTGCACGAAGAGGAAAATATGCACGCGCGCATCCACCCACAAGATTCTCTCTCGAATGAGAAGCAGCATCACTGACCGCCGATGGGAGAAGAAGCTTTTTCAGCGTGAGACGTGCGTCCCCAATACATACTCTTGAAGCTCTGTCATTACAGATGACTTGACTGTAGTCTTCAAGAAAAATCTAAGAAGACTCCAAATATGCACTCCAGTGGAATAATAATACCTACATTGCATATCCAATTTCTTTTTGCGATATTTGCAAACCTCACTGACCCTGATGTTTATCCGTGGTAAATACAAATTCACTTTTGTAAAGGCAATACTGTGTGGACATCAATCTCAGTAACAGTCATAAATTATGTAAGATTTGAGGTTTTCACAGCGGTGAGTATGAAGATTTCTGTCTTCTGGGTTGTTGCGCTGTGTAGTCTGGTCGATGTTAACCAACGTTACAGAGGTCATACTGCCTCCATCATCAGAGTATGAAGATTTCTGTCTTCTGGGTTGTTGCGCTGTGTAGTCTGGTCGATGTTAACCAACGTTTCAGAGGTCATACTGCCTCCATCATCAGGACGATGATTATGAAGATTTCTGTCTTCTGGGTTGTTGCGCTGTGTAGTCTGGTCGATGTTTACCAGCGTTTCAGATGTGATGACGGAGGCAGTATGACCCCTGAAACGTTGGTAAACATCGACCAGACTACACAGCGCAACAACCCAGAAGACAGAAATCTTAAGTCATAAATTACATTTGAATTTTGTTTCATAATCAGTATAACCAGAACAAATTAAACTGAACGTTTCCTAATGCGATATTTCTTTTGTAGGATGAACCCTTTTTGAGAAAACTGACAGATCTTGAAAAATTTGGCCTCCTCCTTCTGGCATCGACACCCAACACCAAAGTCCGACGAATGTCGCTTCGTAGTTTCGGAGAATGGTCGCATAAATGGACCACCAGGCCGCCCGTCCTGCCTGCAGGCATTCAATTCATGCACTTTGTCAAAAGCGTCATTATGTTTTATAATAACTGAACTACATACAAATGAAGAAGAAAACCGTGACCTGATTTTCGTCAATGCAATGTCAGCCTTAACAGCTGCAAAGCTTTTACCGCCATGGCTCCTTCTCTGACAATGAGTCTCTTTTTCTGTGAACACGAATCCATCAGGAAAGTACCTCAGCTCTCAGAAGATAAAGCTGTAGTCTGCTCAAGAACCATGACATCCTCACTGAGACGTGAACTTCACGATCTGGCCGCTTTGACCTTGTATGCGTTAGACCCAGGCCCAGTAGGGACGTGGAGATGGAAAGGCAAATCACTGTCCTTGATCGGAAATCGACCCCAGGTCGTTCATACCGTACCCAGTCACTTCGCGACTCAGAAATCGACGTCTTCATGTTTCCCAAGGAATTAAGAGTTCACGTTCTGCGAGGTCGTGTCGATTACCTGTAATATTGGCGTTACAACCAGCAAAGATTCAAGGTCCCATTACACAACACAGATGTTGTGTCGTATAAAAACAAAAACATCCATTGTCACGCGTTTTTTGCATCTCAAAATATGTCTTTCCTTCTCCATACCCTTTCATTATCGCTTTTTCTTTCGGAAGATAAGTGTGACGCCTTCCGGCGTTCGAGTACCACGACCATCGGCAGACGCCTCTACCACTTTCATCAAATCTCTAAAACGAGTACCTTGATTAAATAATAATTGTACAAGTTACTTGTTCGTTCAGGCAACGAAGGCCTGTCAGACTGGCAAGCAGAATGGTGAACACACATCATACGCGTGTGGGAGTTCAATAAAAGAAAATTGCGAGGTCACAGTCGTGCGCCCTTACATTTAAAACATTCTTCTGGGCAGAGCCTTCAAACTTACTCACCCCTCCGCACACTGGTACTGCACATTTATGTATGTCCATATTCATGCGTGCATAATTCTTGCTAATATTCTTCGCAAACGTTTTTATTAATTCAATTTTTAAGTATTTCACGTGTTTATACATTACAGATCAGATTAGGAAAATTTTAGGGAAGTGTAATGAACATAATGGGTGTGACAAAGAGAACTAGGTCTATTTCTTAAAAAGGATATTATAAATTCGCACAGTGTATGGAGTTCTGTCTAAAAACGTAAAGGTTAATATATATAAAACTATAATATTACCTGCAGTTTTGTATGGCTATCAAACTTGGTCTCTGAAATTAAGGGAAAAACGTAGACTGAGGGTGTCTGAGCACAGGGCGCTAAGGAGAATATTTGAACCCAAATGGGATGAATTACTGGGAGGCTGGAGAAAGTTTCATAGCGAGGAACTTCGTAAGTTGTACTCCTCGCCAAATATAATTATATTTATCAAGTCAAGGAGGATGGGGAGGGACTATAGCAAGCATGGGAGAGAAGAGGAATGCATATAGGGTTCTGGTGGGCAAACCAGAAGAAAGGAGACCACTAGGAAGACTTAAGACGTATGTGGATGGATAATATTAAAATGGATCTTAGAAAAATAGGATCGGGTGATAGGGATTGGATTTATCTGGCGCAAGACAGGGACCAGTAGCGGGCTCTTATGTGCACGTTAATGAACCTTAGTGTTCCATAAAATGTTAATTTAATTGCTTAACTTAAACAAATAAATGCAATAACGGTTCACGCAGACTCGATGAAGCTTAAAAACACGTGACGGATGGATCTGTACGATGTCGGCCGACTGCAACCGATTCAGAACTAACAGCTGAGAAGCTATTTTCTGATAAACCCTCGTCCAACGCGAATTCGATTATAGGCGTTAAAATAAACGAACAAATTATTTGCAGAACGCGGAAAATTCGATTATACGCGGTCTGCCACACACACACTGTAGTAGCATACGAAAAAAAACCCTGCTGGTTAAAAATTTAAAGACGGTTTGGTTTTTATGGACGTGTTCGTTCTTGCAACTTGTTTCTAATCGGTAGGCCTCTGAGTCAAGTCACCCCTCGCGGTTTCACCCCTCCCCCTTCGTCACTAAAATGCACGTAACCCGCGGCCAGTCTTAACGCTATTAGTGTTAACATCTATAGAATTCGTTTCCCGTATTTTACTTTTTTTCGATATTACTTTTTCAGGGTGATTAAGTCAAAATGAATGAAATAGACGGGGAATGTAGCACGCATGGATGGGCCAAGGGGTGTGCATTGGGTATTGGTTGGAAAGCCTGAGGGGAAGAGACCGCTGGGGAGACCTAGACGTAGATTGGGAGGATAATCTCAGGCGGGATCTATCGGAGTTAGGAGTTGAAGGAAACTGGATTTTGTTGGCCCAGGACAGGGTCCGGTGGAGGGCTTTGGTTAATTCGGTGATGAACCTTCGGGTTCGGTAAGCCATCTAGTTAGTTAGTTAGTTAGTTCGATATTACTGCTGAACGGAGTTACGGAATTAAAACTTTTATGCAAAAGTGATAATGAGGCTTAAAAAATGTTAGGTTATGACACCAGATGAGAAAACGGAGATCTTTCGTAAGTTTCGCTCGCGGTGGTATAAGCAAAGCATTATCTTGCCTAAAATTCCAGCGATACTTTAATGTATTACACAGTTCGTTCATAAATAAATATCACTACAGAATACCGGAAAATGGCTTTTGTTTATTTATTTTTATTTGAATCCCATACAGTATTAAGGTATTAACAGGGATACGGGAACACATGGAGGCCGATATTTTATTCGATGTTCATGACACGATTTCTTCACTCATTAAATAATCCCTACAGGTGTCGTCCGTTACTAGTCTCCAGGTTCTCATTGTAATGAGAACGCCTTACTGAATTCAAGTTTGTGGTTTGAGGCAACGGTGGGATCGAACCTAAAACTCACTGAAAGCTAACCACTAGTCCACGGGACTATAATGAACATATAAAATCTTCGACCTCTGAAACGTTTGTCAATTTCTACCAGGTTACACGGTACAAAATCCCAGATAGCAGCGTTTAGAATCCTTTTGCTGGCTCCATATTGCGGTCTGTCCGCCATCCCCTTACACCCGAGGCCGATGACAACTGATCACGAATTACGTACAGACATACAAATGATCAGGAGACAGACATTTTGCTGGAAGTTAAGACCATGGATGGATCGTGACGCAACTGTTTTCAGAGGAACGTAATCCTGCCATCAGAAATGTCGCGAAATTTTACAGCATCAGGCGAAGAGAAGAGGGAACTTTGTGGTTACTCCCATTCTGAAACTTTCTCCTGCTACTGTCAGATGAGCCATTACGTCATCAAATTTCCATAAGTTGCAGAAACCTAATTTAGCATTTTTTTTTCAAGCACGCGTCTGAGCTCGGTTGTTAGGCCCACAGCGACGCGTTAGCGTCCTCAGCTACAACGCATGCGCCACTCTTAAGGCTGTTCTCCAAGAACAAAATATCCCTGTTAGACAGAGACTAAAAGCCGGACATAAGAGGTTAGGTTAGGTTTTGTTTAGTTAAAAAGTGCTTGCCATCACTTGCAGCATTGCAGAAAATGGTAACTTGTAGTAAAGCAATAACAGTTTTTCTCTTGAGCATACAACTCATCAGATTTCATAAAGGGGAGTTCGGATGTACCCTACAGCCGGAGGATTGCTCGCGGAAAATTCAACTTTACTCTGTCCTTTTAATTTCAGAACACCAACTGCAGTGGATATTTTGACAACAGAAAAGTTTCGACGTCTTGTCTTTATTCATTGCTCTATACCAAGAGGTGCATCCGCTTTCGTCTTCTCAGTTGTCAGAACAATAGATTCCTCGAACTTTCACGTCTGCGATCAATCTGGATAACCCACATAAGAGTGCACACTTTTTAAGTTCTTCAGAAATTCTAAACATCTGTTAGTAAAAGCAATAGCCTTTCAAAACCAATTTCAACAGAACCCCTTCCTATTAAAGGTAATACAGCGTAAAGAACTAGTTACATGGTCTACTTTTCTAAAGAAGCAGACACCGGAGTCCGTGGGCAGAATGGAAAATTGTCGCGGCAGACAATCCAGAGTAGCTACATCTTGCAGAGCACGCAAAATAACTCGAGCTTGAGCTACGTCACACGAAGACAGGAAAGGTAAAACGCATCAAGACGGCAAAGAGTCTGCACATAAAAACTGTAAACGAAAACATTGAACTATAAGACAATAGCAAAGCAGACACACGCCTCGTCCCGTACGCGTTACTTCTAGTCTGTACGTTTTATTTCCCATCAGAAGGGACAAAGTAAGACTGAATTATCTCACCATATGCGAGATCGCTTCGCGGTGTTCATCTTCGTACGCAAAGGTCAACGAAGATCAAATTTATTTTGCGTCAACTGCGCTAGAAATAATGTCCAGACATCTAACTGTTACCTTGCGGTTAGCCAATTCCTCAATAGCGCTTTAATCAGTAGAGCGACATCGCTTTCATGCAGGTGTGAACAAATGACATTCAAAACGCAAATCTAACATACGGAGATAATCAGAGTTTTGATATTAACATTTCTTTCACACCAGATAGAAACGTGGAAACGTCATGACTCGTTCTCCAAGTCCTCGTTTACGGCAGAATTTAAAATTGAAGTAGGCATTGCAGTAGGAGAAACTGTGTTTGAAACGTCAGGTCCTCACAACAACAAAAAAGCGATAAATTCGAAGCCCAGAGTATCGGAGAAACAAAATGGTAGTGAATATGGCACTAGTAACATGGCTATTGGTTGACGCAATTATCAAAACGTGCTCTTAGCGAGTTAAGCCTAAGGAAATGTTAGTGCACTGGATTCGCTTCTGGACCTATCGGAATGCAGACGGTCACACCACTGTGACATAAAACCAGAGACGTAAGCTCATACTTTCACTGTACCAAAACAATTTCTATTGGCTGCTTCTGCGATAAGAATGGAGGAGGCCAAGGTCAGTCATCGTACTATGAACATACATTAACACCACCAGAATCTTAAACATCAACTAGCGCCTATGTAGGCCAAATTGGTGAAATAACATTAACAGCCTATTTTATCTTTCCATGACACACAACACTTTAATTTTACTGCAACACGTTTCGACTTTTAAACCATCTTTATCAGGCCCACATTAAGTGAAACAGCCATTCACTATTCAGTCGACAAAACGTGTACGAGTTGAACATAACAACAGATTCACCGTGGTTGTACATTTCATTAAAAAATATATATAAATTCATATTAAAATCAGTTTAAAATAATACTAAATTATTTGGTTATTCCGTCAAATCACAATGTATTTAAAATAAGATAATTAAAATATCATTTTGTGTTCCATATCGAATAATCGATTTTACAATTGGAACAGTTACAACATGTTTCGGTTTTATTAAACCATCATCAGGTGTAAAATTATATTAAATTTAAAACTCAATTACAATTTTTTACAATTTTTCGTAGTGTAGTTTTTTGGAGGTTGTGTCCAGATATTTTCATACAATGGATCAAGTAAAAAATTGTAATTGAGTTTTAAATTTAATATAATTTTACACCTGATGATGGTTTAATAAAACCGAAACATGTTGTAACTGTTCCAATTGTAAATCGATTATTCGATATGGAACACAGAATGATATTTTAATTATTTTAATTATCTTATTTTAAATACATTGTGATTTGACGGAATAACCAAATAATTTAATTTTAATTTAATAAATCACAATATGACGCAACTACACTATCTTAAAATAATACATTTACAATAAATCTAAAATTCCCATCTAAGTCTGAAAGTTTTTCATAATTAAAAATTTCTATTGGACTTTGTCCACCGCATAAATTACACATTTATAAAACTACAACGTTTATGAAGCTGGACTGTGGTTCCCTCTTCAGGTCGAAAAAGGGAAAAGTCCCAAATTACGTTCGCTGGTTACTCTTAACAGGGTCTGAAACTAACTCAGCCTGAGGGCCCAACAGGTAGGCTGTCCGTCATCCTTCTCCATTTTTATCTGAGGAATGAATCAGACTAAATCTCCCGAAACGTTACATGATGGGCAAAGTCCGAAATAACAATTTTGCATATCTTATGTATCGCGTTTTTATTACTACTCTGTTTCATATTTTTGTAACCCTGAAGATCACGGTCCATAAGATACAGTAAACCACTATTATAAAATAAGTAAACTAGAGTAGATGGGATCGTCTCATTCGACATGCTTTCGAAACGTAAAGTCTGTAACAGTTGTAAAACAGATCACTGCAGCGGCGGCTTGTAAACTTGCACAGAGGCAAAGAAAGTGTCAACACAACTCACAGAAGGACAAACACTGCACAGTAGGCAAGCAAATATTTATATGTTCTTTCTTCGACTGTTAGTTTAGTCTCGTGTACGAGACTTTAGGACTGACTATTAACATAAGAACTAGATAAAAACTTACTGAAGTCTAACCTTCATTAGCATTACACACATCTTAAGATCAGGGTTGGGCAAATAAGTCTTCTAGAGGTCGGATGTGGCAATTTCAAGGCGAGAAAGGTCTTAAGGTACAATTTGGCTGCACGCGACAGAGACAAGCAACCGACGCAGGCGACAGAATTGCGAGACCGAGACTGGTCGCTTCCTGTCTGCTCTCTGTACAATCGTATGAAGTACAATTACGAGCGCGAGACAAAGACAGGCGACAGAGACAAAGCACAGGAGACCGCTCTCGGACCAGTAGTGTCTCGCGACGGGCTCAGGCAGCACGTGTGTTGTTGAGTAAAATACCTTCTTCGCGTCTGGTTTTGAATATTGAACTCATAGGTTTTCTTTGTTTCTTTCGCAACAAATAACACAGCAACACATCATCTTCTTCGAGTAACCTTTTTAGAAGCATTTTTGTACTCATTTTTCACAGAATATGTGCACGTATGTCTCAACAAAACAAAGAAAACAAACACTTCTCCGCATGTCTCGGTCGCCACCTCAAAAGTGTGTGGCGACAAGCTGCGATGTGTCCGTCTCCCGTCTCTGTCGCCTGCCTCGGTCGCTTGTCTCTGTCGCGTGCAGCCAAATTGTACCTTTAAAGAGTCTCGCGAGAAAATTTCACAGTAAATATGGCCAGTGATCAGAGATATTACAAATAGCTTCAGATTTCATTTAATGCGTTTAATTCCTTTAGAACATGAATCATATTTTAGATTAGGCATATCTTGTTCAATAACGTTCGCCAGACGAAACAATTCCCTGCCGATGATGTAATGTGTTCTCATTTCGTCAGTTCAGTTCGCCGTTCGCTGCAAAATACCTTTTCTAACGAGCTCGTAGGATCTTGCGATAGGCGTCTGACCGACTATAGAGTCTGTCATACTATGTATTGGCTTAGTAGTACAGTAAGACCAATTATTTTTTGGACGTGTTTAACCCCGAAAAGCTCAATGGCGACTATATTTCCCAACATCTTCAGTAACCAATTACTCTCCATTTTGTATTTGTATATGTGGATTTCGTAAGATTCTCACTGTAAACAGACATTATTTTCTTGATTATATATCTCACTGTAAACAGAGATTATTTTCTTGATTATATAAAAAAATAAATTCCGAGATCAGCGTAAATTAGAATACGAATGAAAATGCTCATCTACAGAATTTCCAGGGCTTCAGTTTTCAAATTGGAGCTGAAGATTCTTGGGGCCCAGTGGTATCAATAAAAAGGACTCATGTGCAATTAAACATTCAATGTGGTATTACACGAAGTATGGTTTTATAAAGTGGGACCTTTAATACCCAGTACTTTATAACAAACCATCGCCTTATGAATTGTATGATTTAATAGGCAGACTAATGAATTAATGTTTTTGCCACTGGTGATGACCTCTTGAGGTCGAAACACGTTTGGCAATAAGTATTTTTCAAAGTGTAAACAGTTTTGTTTGTATGCAGGATTTTATATATTTTAGAAAAGGAAAGGTTTAAAGAAAGAAATGAAAGTGAAATAGTGATCTAGTTACGAGCGGCAAACGACTTCTAATCATGAAACCGGCTTCCAGTGCTCGGTTCTGTCCTCACAGCGGCAAAAATGCCTATGCAATAAATTGTACGGACTAGTTGCGCACAGTTGCGTGTTTCTGCAATGTTTTTGCCAAGACAGCCTCGCCCTCATGATGGACGCAGCAAGAATCTCTGAGACGTTTACAAAACTTCTACCCGAACTACACGACAAAAGAGCTAGCCGCCTCGAGAATCTGGAAACCTGCCAAAAATTTCCTACTAAAATATTTTATAGTCTAGCGGTTAGAACGCTGGCCTTGTAATCCTGGAGTCTCGGGTTCGATTCCCGGCGGTGCCAGAATTTATAACTTATGTTGGGCAAGGCCGTGGTCTAGGCAACACGAAGTTTTCCTCCGGGGGCTTCCCCGGTTTCTCCGTGTCATCCCAACAATTACTCCATTCACACACAGAAGAAGGCAATGGCAAACCACTTCTGGATCATCTGCCAAGAACGTATATGAACAGGTCCCAGTCCGAGAAAAGGATGGAGTGGGCTTCCCCGGTTTCTCCGTGGCATCCCAACAATTACTCCATTCACACACAGAAGAAGGCAATGGCAAACCACTTCTAAATCATCTGCCAAGAACGTATATGAACAGGTTCCAGTCCGAGAAAAGGATGGAAGGATCCTGTTCATACGGACCTGTCGTCAGACAGAACACTAAATAAATAATAAAACAATGCATAACTGCGTCTATCGAAAAGAAAACATCTTAACAGAGCTTTGTGCTTGCTGTCTCCTAGACGCGGACTGATACAAGAGCATTTTATGTAATTCTAATGATAAAATGACGCAATACAAGGTTTAAGTAATAAGTAAAACAATTACATTTCTAGTATTTAAAATATGTGTGGTTTTTATATATATATTAATACTGCCTTTAATTTCTTACGCATGACTACGTAGTCAATTTATATGATTCACAATTATGTTAGCCTGCGTAACTAGAACGAACAATATTTATAATATTAATATTAAAAATTACCTGCAGAACCACAACTTGTAATTTTAAAAATATTTAATTTTAATCTGTAATTCTTAATTTTAATTTTGTAATTTGTAAATTATAGTCAATAGCAAATCACATATACCTGCGCTTAAGGAAACTAAATGTATCTGCGAAGACATGCAGATGATTGATTGTGAGTGATTCAAACGTTTTCCCAGAATCTAATTTTATGTTTCTAGTAACATAAATATAATGCTAATATAGGCTGCAAAGAATTTTTATTTCCGGCCAAATTCTTGCACGCATCTCTCATCTCTCCCATGCACCCTGATCGTCTCATATTCTTAGATTATCGTTATGGTTTCTAATGATAAGTAAAAATTATGTTGATCCTCATTACGTAATTATTCCAACCTGCTGATTTTTCATCCCTCTTGGGTCTAAATATTCTCCTCGGCACCCTGTTCTCAGACACCCTCAGTCTACGTTCCTCCCTTATTGTCAGAGACCAAGTTTCACACCGATACAAAACTACAGGTAAATTATGGTCTTGTGTTTTACTAAGTTAGAATGGTAACTAGAGGCATTTCTTCAGTATGCCGAATTTGTATTATTTCGATTACAGTATATTCATGTACCATAAGCTGTAATGGAGGTTCTCATTCCCCGACATAACCGTGCCCCACGTCAATCTGCTTGTGGTTCAGACAACTCGTTTGGACTTCCTCCCAACCTCGTGCCCTGGAAAGCCCGGCCATGGCAATGATCTCAAGAGACTGATTCGTTATGGTAACGGACGGCCGTTAGCGATTGTTCAAGAGCTGTGTAGCGTCACTAACAAGTAGCCTTGACAGCCGTTCTTCATGCCATTTCCGGTACGTGACACTGTAATTTCATCTCAAAACGTAAAACTTTCATCTTGTGTTAAGGAACTCCACTACCAGTGGAATCGTCAGTAGAAAAATCCGCTGGGAAATTTAAGATTCCGGCCTACCGTTACCTAACTGATGGACATCTTCAATCATTCTTTGCATGACGTGTATTTTTCAACCAGAGAAACGCTAGACGGAATTGGATGAAACGTGATAAAATTCGGGACTACCCTAAAATCTTGCTTTTAACACTCATATGGTGGACAAACAAACTAGGGCCTTGCGGTCATGTATAATGGCAGATTTCCGGAAAATAACAAAAGTCTGGTACAATAATTCAATTTCACCGGGCTTCGATCCTGTAACCCCGTGTGTACGAGTGCACAGAGCTAACGTGCCGTATGACGTGACATTATTGATTTTCGGTACTTACAGAAGACTTTAATATCACTTGATTTGTATAGTTCGAAACCAGAATTGTCTAAGTAATCAATCTTTTATTAATAATTCAGAATCTGCAAAGAACTCATGTCTGTATTCTGGTACGGAATACACTCTTCCAGTCTTGTTTATAACAGATCGGTCCTCTATCCACTTGAAAAAGAAAATTGTCTAAAAATTAGTTAAAAATTCAGTCCGTACCGAAAAGAAAACACAAAACTTAACCATTACAAAAATCAAAACCAACAAATATAAAATGTACGGTTACTGAATACTGAAGCAGGTGGGACAAATAGTTACCAATCGGGCATGTTCATTGCTATTATGAAGGTAGTCTGGCGAAGTTTCGCTCTTATATTTCGGCAATAATGACGAGCCACTTCTGCTAGATCGCCAAAGCAAGAAGCAGTGATCGGCAATTTTAAGGTTATTCGCCATTGGCTTCATCCAGTCACTATGACTTAGCAAATTCTAGAAAGCACAGCATACTTCCTAAGTATCACATGATTCTGTGTATGTTTTATTTTCCTCAGTGACGTTATACATTTTTTTGTACATTTTTGGTTTTTATAATGACGTAGCTTTTTCATTCTTTGGCATTCGGCGCGATTGAAAATAAATGATCATTCATATGACTAGGCATCTACGAATTGCTCAGGAAGAATACTCAGCGACCCGAGAAGTGAGGCGTCTTCACCTCAACGCAACTCTAATTTTTGTCAATGAAGAGCTCAAATTGAATCCAAAAAGAAAATATTATCTTGACTTTTTTTCTCGCTGGCATTTCATTAAAAGAAGTTAAGGCGAGTGTGGGAACTGCAGTAATAAATCCAAATTACGCGGGAATTAAGAACAGACCAGATTCTGGAAAGATATGAAATCAGTTATTCAATTGAGACCTTCAGTCTTCGCGTATCCTCTCTGAAGAGACCAACGAAACTTTGGTGGTGTTCTATATGGGTGTGAAATTTGGTCTTTTATCCTAAGGAAAGAACATAGATTGAGGTTTCTTTTTAAAAAAAGGGTGCAGAAGAGAATGTTTGAGCTCAAAACAGCACAATGAGAAACTTCATAATTTGTACTGTCAACAAACGTTGTTACGGTAATCAAATGGACCACATGGAGGGTGAGATACAAAAGAAGAGAAATTAACACAGAATTTTAATTGGAAAACGTGAAGATCAGTTGAGGGAGAAAGAACCAGTCGCATTTCCTCCACAGAGAAAGGTGAATTTACAAACACATGATTCGGTCTCCAAAACCTCGTTTGTGGAAACGATATTTACCAAGTGAATATGAAATTGGAAAATAATAGGATTCGATCCACAGACCCCAAGAAGAAATCAATTCTGATGGCACTACGCAATTCGACGGCGCCTTAGCAGAAGAAATCAAAACCACGAGTCGCGATCACTGAAGTGTTTAATTATTGTTATTGTAACTCTTACGTAATGGACCTCGTTTTTCAGAGACCGCTACCTCGCACCGATAAGTCCACGCTCATATTACGTTATGTAAACAACGTTAGTTTGAGAGGAGGGCAGAGACCCGCGGATATTATCTGGAACTTGCAATGGGGCCAAAGTGCACACGAGCCAGTGCTGTTTGCATTCCTCTTGCCCATTCACTTTCTACTCAGATGTAATTAAAAGACAATAAATTACCACAAATAAACGAAATCAATTCTTCATTTCCCACTTCAAACAATAAATTACCACAAATAAACGAAATTAATTCTTCATTTCCCACTTCAGCCACTCCCGATTCATATTTCATTCTGAAACTACAAAATTACGTGTTGCCTTTCAAGAAGCTTGTAAACCGCTTGCATCTGCCCAGCTTCCATGACTTAAGTCCCGTAGAATGTAACGTCTACATAGGAACTTGTATATTTGGTGGGACTCCTTCAACTGGCGACCGGCCTATTGCAACGCAACGCTGAAAAACGCGGATATGAACCATGTCCAAAGCAAGGACGGTTTCACTAGATTGGGTCGTAGCAGCGCGATCAGTCTGATCCCCTGGGTTCGCTGGTGTCGGCAATAACAACGCGATCTCTGCATCAGGAGCACGAGCTCAAGGACCAGCATAGTGTGGACGCATCTACGAACAGCGCAGTCATTGCGGTCGGCCAGGTTCAAGCATTCAGGTCTCTAAATTCGAACCACCGACACTGTTACTGGCATGCCACTAGAAGACGACATGGAGCGATATCAAGCCAGTGACCGATGAAGACGAGAAAAAGACTCTGGCCGTCAATAGAAACATTATTTGTCCGTAAACTGTATCTTATAAACAAGAATTTATTTATTCTTGACTTAGACAAATAAAGCTGGTTAGTGAATTA
Source organism: Zootermopsis nevadensis (assembly GCF_000696155.1). The sequence goes on along the minus strand of NW_019060370.1, from coordinate 150,229 downwards.
GGAATTATTTGCTGAGTTGAGTCCTTCTTCACATGGGGCCACACTTCGCGTAAGATGACACTGCTGCACACTGCACAAAACTTTGAAACAGCGCTTTACCGACTTTGGTTTACATTACAGTACCCGGTTCATAACTCCACAATCCCCTTAAATCCAGAATCATGAGTCTGACCGGTGACACAGGTGACGGGAAATTCCGGTATTCGGTCAAATGTAAAAACTTCCAAAGTCGCATCCCTTCTGGGTATCTTGGGGCTAGTGTACATAAGACGCATTCAAAATTTACCGCCACTCTCGTCGAAGAGACCAGTTTCTGACTTTCGGTTTCTACGGCGATTAAGATGATGACGTGTAGACTCCTCGGCGAGTCGACGTCGAGTCTACACGGCGACAGAATTCAAAATAACAGCCAAATGAGACTTATTTCAAAATGATGGCTGGCTACTGAAACAACCCTAACATATGCACGTATGTGTGTTCCAGGCGCCTTCGTCTTAATGGCCCTGGGAGTTCTCTCGATGGCTTCCGCCTGCTTCATCCTCTTGGTGCGACCGTACGACCTCATCTTCAGAGTGGTGAGTGGGAACTGATCAGCCTCAAAGTTGACACAGCTACACTCGCAGACGAGTGTCAGCCATTACAATATAGACAACAATTCAGAGCTGAACGTTAATCTGTTCACAGGAACTTCGTGATGAAAAGAGATCATCCGGTATTGTTAAGGTGGTGGCATGCAGATTACGAGGGACTGGACATGTAGATCGTAAGGACTTATCCGTTTTATGTAACGAAACTGTCAGTGGTTCATCATTTAGGCTACAGCGTTCGTTGATAAGATGATTAACGGAAAAATTTGGGACGTTTACCGAATGAAGAATTAATGGTCTAATTTGAGACTGTTCCGGAATCTGACTGAAAGGACTGAGGAAAACTAAGGAAACCCTCAGTTAGTGTGAAAATGAGTGAGGCTCGTGTCTCAAGACAGGTTTCTTTTAAATGACGAGTCTTCTGCGTTTACTCCAAAAGAGTTAGGTAATTCAAATATTGGTATTATCTCTACATCAGATGTATTTGCCAAAACTCGATAACCTGAGTCTAGCTGTGACATTTCTTTGACACTAAATTTCCCTAATGCTAACAGTCTTGCAGCCAGGACACAATTGCTAAAGTTTTTCGGCCGAAACAGGAGCTCGCGACAGTTACCAGTGTATGTTGTTGCAGAAAGTGATGCTCTCGCCGGGCGGCGAGACATTCGAGCTGTGGCGGAAGCCCCCAGTTAACCTGTATCTTCGGATCTGGCTCTTCAACGTGACGAACAAGGAAGCGTTCATGGCAGGGAAGGAGAAGCTCCGCGTACAGGAGACAGGGCCCTACGTTTACAAGTAAGTCCGCCTATACTGAAATAACACACACCCGAACACGTCGAAGCCAGACCGTTGAATTATTCAGACAAACAGATTAGAAGAGCTGAATTCTGGCATCGGCAGTGTTAAGTTACTTGCTCAAAGGGTTTCTGAATACAAATTTCAACAGACGATGATGAAATATGGAGGTCTCCCCTGTTTGAAAGCGTCTCCTTTTCCTGATTGACTCTGGACGCGTCTACTTTTCTAAGACAGGCCATGCTGTTTTACAGGGAGCTGATGGAGCATTACAACGTCACCTTCAATGACAACGGCACCCTGACGACAATTCCGCGACATCCGTTGGTATGGGAACCGGAGATGAGCGCTGGCAAGGAGGACGACGTCCTGGTGCTACCCAACATCGCACTTCTGGTGAGTAATGACCGCCTTCCAAGCTGCATCGAACCTTCAAAACGTAACTTTGTTGTTCTATGATGGGGTGATACCATCCATTGTCCATCCTCCAGATAAAAGATACAAGAAAGCAGTACATTTATGCTCACAGGGGATAAATGAGGGACTGGGTGACAAACCTGTAGCAGTGCCATTTTGTCCACCACAAATACTACACAGAATGCCCCGGGAGCGAACCCATGCTTCTACTATGAGAACCCGGCGACTAACCACCTGAACTTAACGAAAATTTAAGAAATCTCAAAATGCTAAACTGGACATGGCTACTTCCCTTCATATAAGTATTACCAACTTGTGAAGTTGGAGATACGTAGTCATAAACAGCATAAAACACATAAACTTATTACTAGTAATCATGGATAGATGTGTATTATTCTGTTAAGTTATAACGTTCCAATGACCTCTTGTGGCACCAGCGTGGCTTGTCTTCAATGCAGGAAAAAAGGCTTCGCTCATATAAATGTCTGCTCAAAATACATCAACGTCGTTCTATTGTGACAGGCTGTTCAGGGGACAGACATGTTAGTGGTACTTAAATAACTAATGATTCTCATGAAATTTTGTATTAACGTTGTGCCGTGGGTGACTGATGAGATAAGATATTTTCTAAACTTCTGCAAGCCTTCAAACCATCGACACTTTTGTTCAAAGTAGAGAAGTGGGATAGTGCAGCATTAGACGTTGCCTTTGGTGGGCCGCCATTTTAGATCTTTTCGAGAGTAAGAGAGCGAAACGTAGGTCTCTGCATGTGTAATGTATTATTCATAGCGAAAACAACGAAATCAGGAAGACGTGTCATATATTTGGGCTGTAGAGTGAATTGGCTGAAATTCTATCATGGCCGAAAGCCATCCTGTAAAGAATAAGTTTATGGAAGCAATCAGAGATGTTCATTCTCTACTTAAACATGGGAGTTTGCACAGGAAGGGTACTTGAACACAAGTGTTACGGAGAATAAGATATTCGTAATCAATGGACATATATGTCCACATCGAACAGGCGTGTGATTGAAAAAGATACATTGACACTTACGGGTAGATTTTGAACAAATGTATAAATAAGAAACGCCTTAACATTTCCATTTAGATTTTGTTTGTTTGGTTTCGAAGCACTGACATAAAAAGCCATGACAATGATCGTAAGACATATTTTTAGACTGAGACGAAAATGATATAAAGATGGATTTGAGAGAGACAGTTGTAAGGACGATTTCTTACTGATTGAGCAGGAAAATTCAAGTACCTACATACCAAAAGGCTATACAAACGACGTCCATGCTCTTAAAAAGTTTATGTCTATAACGTCTTGTAATGGTTTTACTCAATGACTCGTCCGTGATAACAAAGCCCACGTATCTCCCACGCGTGTTTGGTGTTGTTCACTGAGGCCAAGGTCAGAAAAATTATGGCTTTTAGTGCAGGGCGGAATCAGTTCTGCAAGACAGATTTATCTGTGCGGAAATCGCATCCCATTGCCATGCTGTTCACGGCCGGTTACCGAGTCGCCCATCCACCTTCCTTTGAAGGCAAATGAACGATGAAACTGCTTTAGAATGGTGTAAATACTACTGGGCTGTACTGATGTAGATCAGAGAAGTGGCTGGCTGTACGGCCGGGGTTCGATTCTTGCAGGAAACAGCACAATTTTCTTCGCCACCGAATCCAGACCGACTCTATCGACTTCCATCGACATTCGACTTACGTTTTCACAGCGGTGATGGTCAATACTGTCCTTTCCTTTCGTGTGACAATACAAAAGTCCTACAGGTGGTTGCAAAAGTTTCGAAGGAACATATTTCTTCAATCTTCGGGATAAAAGTGACACTATCTGGAAATGAACAAGTGTCAACTCCGTCTTCCACGTCTCTGTGGTCTTCTGAGACAACAGTGTACTGCATCTCCCGCTGCAAAATTCCTTGTTAAAGCCGGTGGTATAATTAGCAGCCTATAGACGGTTTCCAGTTCTGTTACTAGTAAAGGCTTATTCTATGGGTTACATGTACTTGTTGCGTTATTTCCACCTTCGTAAACCACCGGGCACAAGAATCACGTCTTAAATTCGAAATAAGTTGTGCTTTTATGCGATGATGCAAAGGGCAGTAACACCTCAGCTTGTTTCAAGCTGTCACTTACTTCGTAAGCTCTCCACACAAAGCGCGTCTCTCACTGTTTCAAACTACCACCTGATACTTACACGAATGGGTCTGTGTTCGGGAATTAATGGATGCATGGATCGTTATCCGGATGCCATCTTCATCCTCAGTCCATTCAAGCAAAAACCACGAAAATGTATTATACTTCTGTAATTTACTGTTGTAGCGTCACCAAATTGCATGCTTGAATTCAAAGCAAAATCATTCACGAAATGTCTTAAACTAACCCAGAATTGTCCACAAACCCGGAATATTTCAACGTTCTGTTTATTCTTGAAATAGGATATAATCAATAAACTTCTCGCTGTACTCCTGTCTGGTCATCAGCTAACACGCGAAGACCTAACAACGGAACAAAAAGCTAGTCAGTGATGCTCCTTCGACTTTGGACGTAGTGGTTAAAACGCCGTCCCTGAACTTCGGGGAGTACAGCGAGAACGTAATGTCCGAGAGGATTCTCGTCCATCGAGTAGTATAAGTGGCTCTTCTTGGCGTCCATTCATTTGGTGACAACATCAAAGATATAAACTCCTCCAATTTTATTCCATTATTTCTAAACTTTATAAAGAGAAACAAAACGTAAGCAGTTTGACACACAAAATAAACGAGAGGGAGGATATAATCTGACCATCATGCGTTCAGTTTATGTCAATCTTTTAAAGAACACATTAAAACCAACCGTGGCCTTCTATACATTTCGATATTCGTACCCAACTAGCAGATGCACAGGATGACAATACATTTGCAGGTTTTAATTCTAAAGACTTCTGACGATGGTATCGTATTACAACAAGTAATACTCGGTGTCTGAACTCAGTTCATCGTCCTCAGGTGAAAAGTTGGGTCCATTCTAAAGAGCAAATGCTACTCGCTGGATTACTGAATTAATATCAGACCCAAATGAGTAGGCACATCCCACATTATCACCTGAAGCCAAAAATAAATCCACTTTCCAAAACGTCTCCATTTGGAAATACTGGATTATGTGCAAAGCCTAGATACCCAGCAATACTGACAAATCTTTAGTTTATTTCTTCACAGTTCATAACACGAGCTGATCGGGAACTGCAAACATTAAAAACAAGCCTTAGAAATGTGTTAAAATGATTACATAAACATTAAAGTTTTTGGTCAAATCAGTTCACACTGTCAGCCCTAGATCAGCCCGAGGGCCAGAATTCCAGCCGCGAACGCTTCGAATCGACTCTTAAGATACAGGCCGGCCACTCTCGCAGTTGCATGGAACCGTTACGGCGCCAAGCGTCTCCTGGTCGAAAACAAGAGAGAGATCCCTCCCTCCCGTCAAGTGCAGGGAAAGCCTCGATTATAATTAACATCCGTGCATCTGACACAACACACTATTGGCGAAGTTCGCCGGTCAATCAACCAACAACTTCTTCACGCACTCAACACACGGCACTAGGCGTGTCAGATTTCCATTCTCATTCATTAAAGTTTACTTCTCTCTTGTTTTTCTGTCTTCCGTTTTCTAGATTGTTTTTACTGTCATATTTAATTAAATTCCTTCCACTTTATTTCCTAGAATATTGGGCAGGTATGCACTAACTTTTAGTTCAAAGGGCCACATTGGCAAATATTCATTTTCTGTGAGAGACATATTCAAAAGAACATTCAATTGTCACTTTTAAACCTTGTATAAACAGCCTGTTATATAATCGACAAAACACATTTTACCTGACGACAGAATCGACGGAAAGCCAGTAGACACAACGTCACAGATATGTCGCCGACAGTTGAAATCAATAACGCAGAGACGTCCTCTTCGAAATGTAACCTAACCTAACATAACCTTGCCTAACATGACCTAACCTAAACTATCCTGCCAATGAAAGCGTCGCCAAGCTCTCGTACCTACGTCGAGAAAAGGCTCCGAGCAGACTAGATGAACTTGGCAATGAATTTTTACGCGGAGCTGAAGAACAGACGCTGAACTTCGCGGCGCCGTCTAGGAAACGAGTGTCAGACCTCCAGCAACTCCGGAACCAGCAGTTCATGAGGAATTGCTCGAAGAGACGTCAATAGAAACGAAATAGGAAAACCGACGCCGACTGTCACAAAGCGTATCTCCGAGGCGCCTTCAAGGGAGAACACATTCACAGAAGACGAGCCCCGGGACACCACTGGAAGCGACAACCACTTAAATTCTGGCGGCGACATCGTAACAGGCCACTAAATTAACATAAATTAAACTATCCTGTCCTAACCTGACATAACCTAATTTATCCAAACCGAACATAACTTAACTTAACTTAACTTAACCTAACCTGTCCTTACCGCACCAAACGGAACCTCACCACACAAAACCTAGCCTGAAATAACCCAAACATATTCTCGGATTTTCATAATTTTAAATTTTTCGTGATTTCAAAAAAATAAACTTAAAATTTCACAAAATTACAAATTTGTAAACATTTAAAAATCAAGAATTCCATAATCTTCTACATTTCCAAAATTTGTAAAAACCCACTTTAAATTTTAAAAAAAATCGAAACGTCAATCCAAATTTTAAAATTCACAATTCCTATATTCGAAATTCAAATGTTCAAAACCCATATCCTAACCCAAACTTTCAAAACCGAAACTAACAAACCTAACTTAACATGTCTTTACCGCACCTAACTTAAACTAACATGCCCTAAACCGATCTAACCTAAACTGTCCGGAATAGCTTAACACATATAACCAGCTTATTTTCACACCTATCAATGGTCACCAATGGTAAGCATTGCACACAAACAAATTCGGACTTCAACAGTTCCCACTTTGACCATCAGATCGCAGTACCTCAATGTCCACCTCACGAATTTCCTCATGCGTCATTTTGTTGTGACCGCTCATATTGCATTGCAAAGTTCGATTTTGAGATCGTGCGGAATGGCACAACCTCCATACCAAATATCACACCAATCCGTCAATGGTTCCCGTGCAGCAAAACCTGGACGGACAGACGACCAGTCCATAATGTGGTCCCCCCAAGCATTTCGTGTAAAAAATGCATAATAAGCTTCTAAAAGTATAGGAAAACAATAATAAATTCTTTACCAGTTTTGTAATACGCCGTCAACAGTATTTGTCATCTTGTGTAGTAAAGTCGACAATGTGACCAGTCTTTTTTTTTTGGGGGGGGGGGGGCCGAGGCCGGACGATCGCCTGTGGATTCAAATAACCTCGCGCCAGCCGTGCTGTCCACCAAATATTATTAAGGCGATGAAGTAAAAGTTGTTGTTCTTGTAGTAAGATGTAACACACAGGCGGGAGATGAGGAATGTGTACAAAGTTTTGGTCGGGAAACACGAGAGTAAAAGCCTATTTTGCAGGCAGAGTACTAGGCATTAATGGAAAGGTAAAGAGCGAGGGATTTCTCTACATTGTTTGCCTGGTAAACCAGCTGTCGGTCTATCATCTGCTCAAAACGTTCTCTACTTCGTGGAGTTGCAAGGTACAGGGTTCCCAAACTTCGTTAAGAAGAAGCAATTGGTCAGTATTTAGGCAGAACTTGCTTTCCTTCTACCTGCGAGAGAGTAACGTGGTCCCAGGTACAGTACACAATCAGCGAGCCCTGGTTACGACTCCTTAACATCACGAAGAGGGAAGATGAGGCAAGGTTTACGAAAAACATTCTCCGCGCATGAACATCATCCGCAGATGGCGACTGACCCTTAAATTAATCGCTCTAACAAAAAGAAAGTGGGTGTGATATCTAGAAACTGACACTGCTCGAAGCGAAACAACAGTTAACCTCAGAGTCTGTGCCCACCTTGAAGGAGGTTCTTTGACCCGGCCATGAAAAATTAACTCCGCCGTGAGATGCCAGTGACCCACATGAGACAAGATCTCAAGCCGAGTCCAACATTAATCCACTTCCTGTTGTACCACATCAGTGAAAACTCAAGTTGAGGCAATGGTTTATGAACGGGATATTGTAAACGCGGCTATTTAACTGAACCCGGGACCTCTTTAGAGCCTGTGCGTGCTTCACGGTTTGGTTTCTTTCCATTTCAAATATGAATTCAATCAAAGGATTTGAAAGTGGTTAGGCATACACAACAAATTATGGGTGTAAAACTACAGAGACGTTCCGTTAATAGGTCGAATCAACTACAGCTGTTGGTAGGCCCCACATTAAACAAAACAAATTTGCACGGCAGCACAGACAAACCATTGCATCTCGTATATCAAATCTAAAACTTCTTGACGATGGTGAAGAGTCAATTGAAAAAAATTTCCTTGGATATTATCCATCGTCTGGTAAATATAAAACGTAAAACGAAGAAAGACGTTTCGGAGATGGGACTCTATCTCCATTTTCAGGTTCCTACACAGTTGGGCCCGCTAGATAGAGCTAATCCCTATCTCCGAAACGTCGTTTTACGTTTTATATTTACCAGACGATGGATAATATCCGATGAAATTTTTATTCAATTGCATCTCGTGTATAAAAAATTCTAAAAACAAAATAAAGTTTAAATCCACAAACCAATTGAATTATTTTAAGTCAGGGCGAATCCGCGCGTTCGAAAGCCGTTAGAAGTAAAAATGATGAGGGTCACTTCAAATTGGTAATATCTTTGTTTCACGAAGCATGTGCTATTTTAATTCCTTCTACCCGAAAACTAATGACGCAGGCAAATCGCACAGATTCGCCCTGACTATACGGCAACGACAGATATTTTGGTAGTGAAATTTCTTTCGCCCCCCCCACCTGAAAACTGTAATTTTACGTCACTTGCATTTCCTCCACGACACATAAAGAAGAACGTAAAAACGTGGTGCACTACTCGATGGTGAGCACTCAGGCTGTCGTTAAAGCAGGAGACGATTCAAGAAGCACTTCATCCCTATTACGTGTCTATTTGTCCTGATCCGATATAAGCCTCATGTACGACGAAACAGCTTGATGGTTCCCTTACGGGATTCGTCTGTCATTTCCGCCATTGCCTAGGATACCGCTGGAGAGTCATGCAGAAGCTGGTTACCTACTCTACGACCGAAAGCGACAGTGGGCTAATTGAAATTAAACATAATTTCTCTAATTGAATTCTAATTGAATTCTGAAAGACATAAATGTAAGGCCAGCCTCGATATACAACACAGAGCGATGGTGAGATTACTTTTTTCTCATTAGTCCAGGTTTGCTAACTTCGTAGGTTATGCCACTGTTGCTCCCAGGTCTTCCAACTGACAATAAAAAGTAATGGTTTCCTCAGTTGATTCGCGAACGGACGTTTACAGAACTGGTAACCTAACCTAAACTAACCCAACCCAACCTAACCTAACCTAACCTAACCTAACCTAACCTGACCCCATTTCAGGCCGTTCCTTATAGATTCTTCTCCATTCACTTGCCACTGCTACCAGCTGACCAGTGACCAGGCATAATTTTGGGTTTTGGTTGGCTTGGGGGGGGGACAGACTGCGTTGCTCAGCTCAGTGTTGCATGCAAGGAAGAGGGCGTTCTTGTCACCACGGCCATCAGTCCAGAAGACTTCCCAACAGACTAACTTTCAATCTAAACTGGCAGTATATATAAATTTTAGTTTTCATCGTAATTTCAAACTCAGTCGAACTCGTTTATAACGAGCATGGTTACAACGAGATCTCGGCTATTACGAGCAAACAGAGGAGATTTCGTTGGAAATTATGTACTATAAGAGCAGAATTTCACGGTTAAAGCGGTCATCGCTGCCGATAGCAATTTCTAACCCCTTTAACGATATTTAAAGTCGACATTCACAGTGTGTTCTGGTTCGATTTCCGTTCTCAGAGTCTCATGTAATGCCGTAGGCTACTCGTTTCAGTGGAGTAGCTGAAATCCCCGCTGACCCTGCGTGGCGGGGGTGCCGATAGCCTACGGGGGCTCCCAGGTATCAGGGAAAATGTCACTTTTCCATAAGTATATATCTGTGTGCGTGTGTAAGATAATAGTAGTGAGTAACATTTTACAGTAACGGGTGCCGATAGCCTACGGGGGCTCCCAGGTATCAGGGAAAATGTCACTTTTCCATAAGTATATATCTGTGTGCGTGTGTAAGATAATAGTAGTGAGTAACATTTTACAGTAACGGGTATAACGAGTACTTTTCCTCGGTCCCTTGGATCTCGTTATAACAGACTCTGACTGTAAGCCACGTCCACTTTCCACCCAGCGTCCTTAACTAACCCTTCACATTTATCTCGTCATAAAAATCAATGATGGACTACGTCTTTGGCTGATACAGAATCTAATGGTAATACCCTGTCCAGGTAACAAAAGACGTTATTCAGTGCCATTAAGCAGCCATGCGAGAAAAATGTAGGTATATAAAATAAACGTAATTCTTGTCTCAATTCAACACAACATTCGAATCTACTGCACGGATTACGTAGCTCACCCTTACCACGAGATTTTTGTGATGATGGTAATTAGGTTGGTTTTAAAGATGTTTGGCGTTTTTAAACGTTTTAGTGAACGATAAGTTTGCCACAGGCTGATAACAGAGTTCTTTAATACATTTTAGAAAAATAATTAAATGTGTACGTTAACGGAAAAACTCAAAATAATTAATTACGGACCCAGCCCTTCTCTTATTAACTTACGGAATGCGCGCTGGTTCGAGTCTCGAGTGAGAAGAAATTTTCTCATGAGCTTTCGACCGGTGCCAACCCAGCATCGTGAGGAAAGTGGGGAGCTACAATGAGTAGCGTAATCCGGTCAGGAAAGCTAGCGATGGCTGGGGGTTCGTCGTGCTGACCACACGTCACCCTATATCTGGTTGGATGATCGTTCACCTCTGCTTAGGCATGTGAACGTGAGGCCAGCAGTCAAGCTAGTCGGTTTTGGCTCTCAGAGGGCTGTTACGCCACGGATTTAATTTTAATTTAATGGAGAAAAAGATACCTACACTATGATTCGTACCCGTGTTCAAAGTCTTACAAAAATCTAAATAAATTATTTTGATGCCCATGTTTCCTGTTTTTAAAACGGTACAGTATTTGGAGTTGGGGAGATCTGACAACCCAATAACTTACATACTTCACAGGAAAAAAAAAAAAGTTTTCTGCAACACATCTGCACTGCATTTCGGTAACCAAAAATATGATAATGTTCTTGAAAATCAACTCTAAACGCAGTAAAAATATTTCGTAAGAACCGAAACATTTTGAAACAATCTACGTGACCTGTCTGCGAGCATATCAGGAAGTACGTACCTTAAGAATGTTTAAAATCCTTAACTTCAACTTGCCCTAAATTACTGTGGAGGCGTTTACTCCTTGTGTCATTGGGAGTCGGCCTACAAAAAATATCTTTCGTGAAAACAGCTTTTGGTACGTTCATTACGTAGGTAACCAGAAACCCAACATTCATGGAAGCGTTAAGGGTCAACAGTGAAAGAACAAACACATAACTAATGTTGATAAAAGCCCCAAATGACTACTGCTTTAAAAGCAGCTACCATTTCGGAAAATAAACTTTTACGCATTTCAGTCACAATCTCAGAACAAAAGTACTTCGTGCACGTAGAAAGAAAGAGAGAAATAACTTACCGAATGTTCATCCTAGGAGTCAGCAACGCAGAGATGCTTGGGGGGACGTATTTGATTGATTATGAAGGCGACTTCTCTCAAGCTGACGATCGAGTATGAGGGCAGGAATTGCGTCATCCAAAGCCCGGAGGTGCATCTTCTCCACGTCCAACTTCAAAGTCCGCGTTAGACAACGCAGATCACAGTTTGACCCTAAAAAAAAGAAATAAATACGTTCACAATGAAGACACACGCCGGCTACTCTCAGACGCCACCATTCGACGATCTCAGACACAAACCGTAATTACAAAACGCGCAGACGTATAAAGAACTGGACGTGATAAATGATGCAAGAATAAATCAAGAAGCCGGCATCGAAACCTTGCCTGGGATCTCCCAAATACGAAGTGATGGCTAGTCCGGGAAAATGGCAGTCGCCTGAGAAACTTACAATTTTACATAAATGGGCACTTAGTCTGAAGGGAATATATTCCCGCAGCATGAAATGCATTTAATTAAAGACATTCTATGAAGTGTTAACTGAAGAAGTATTGCCCACCCCTGGGGGATATAACGGTCATTATTTAAACTTCAGGATGTCACTGAAGTCAACAGGGCAACGAGTGGATAAAGTGTGTTTGATTAGAAATTAATGATCACGTATGCAGCCAAGTCGTCTTAATGTATAAATTCCAGGCGAAGTTTACTCGGTTCGGATATTTAAATCAAAAGAATTACATAACATGAACAGAGCCATCTTGTTAACTACACCAAAAGCAGTAGATGGCAGCACCAGTTGAAAGAAGCTGCTGTCATTTGTCAGAAAAGCACATGGCCGCCATAGCCCACCCACTCTCGTTTGTGCTCGTTAAGAACATGCATCCTTATTCTTCACAGCGCTCATGTCATGGAACGTCGTGTTTTCAATATGGACAGGAAACTACAGACATATTTCACATACTGACCAAGGACATCTAAATAGAACTTACAAAATATACTTGCCTACTAAATAAACGTAAAGCCCTACAAACTTTGACCTTGTTAAAATTTGGTTATGAAACTTCATAATTGCTTAACAATGCGCCTGCGTGTTGGCATCATTGCACAATTGCACAAAGCAACCAGAATATAGTCTATAGATTTGAATCCACTGCTTCAAATCAAAGAGTGTACGGCCAATGTGCACAACCATTCAAAACGTAGCAGGCCTAACACTTCTCATATATTGATATTCAATGCCAAAATTTACGGAATATTCCATTTAAAAAGCAACCCCAAATGCTACACATGAACCCCTTCATGCAAAATACGACGAAGCCAATGCCAACGTTAAACTTTTGTAGCTGATTCACTACTTGAAATCAGTACATCCATAACTTCGACTCACGTACCACGGTGGAGGCTCAGAGAGTGTTAACCAGGGGTTAAATTCTTTCTGGTTTCATTTTTGTAGCACAGTACGTGATTTTTGACTTGCGTTTTAAATGACACACCCTGTATCATGGCAACGAAAAAGACTTTTGGTTACAAACAGTAGCTGTGTTCTGTTGCAGAGTATCGCCGATGTGGTGAAGGACACGTCCTTCTTCACCAGGATGGGTATCAACCTACTGGCGGGACAGACTAAATCAGAGGGGCTGGTCACCATCACCGCGCGAGATTTCATGTTCGGCTACAAGAACCCGCTGGTGACCCTCGGCAACAAATTCATGCCGACGTGGATCAAGTTCGACAAGCTGGGGCTTATAGACAGGGTGAGTCACATCCCATGGTCTGACACCAGTTCCGTTCACTCTGGTGATTCAGACGTGCCGCTAACGGGAATGTTGCCTTGTCCAGATGTACGACTTCGACGGCGACTTCTCGACGGTGTACACGGGCGAGACGGACGTGCGGAAGTCCGGCCTCATCGACACGTACAGAGGGTCACCGCTGCTACCCCACTGGAAGGGAGAACACTGCAGTAACGTGAGGGGAGCGAGTGACGCCACCAAGTTCCCGTCTCTCCTACAACCCAACGACACCGTGTACTTCTACCGGAAGTCCGTCTGCCGGGCAATGCCCACGGTACGCTTCTCACTGTTATTACCGCGACTGCCTAATGTCTGCGCTGATAATTTCGTTGTGAGAACAGCAGCAGTTCATAACAAAATTCATGCCGTCACTGTCGACTTACAAGACGACAAGATAAATGGGTCTCACTGAAATACGACAGTAAAGTTGTTCATCAGTGAGTATATCACTCTAGTGTCGCGTCTACCTGGGACAGAGTTCCCGAAGACATTCAAAAGGAAGCCAGGTGGGTCCAGGAAGAGAAAATCACAGCCTATGCCCGGAATCTAATCCAATCAGCGAGTTCGTAATGTGTCTCTTTACCGACTGAGCCACCGTGGTTAATTAAGTAATCAGTGTGAGATTTGAGGTGGGATGCAAATGGGTGTCTTCTGGGTTGTTACGTCGTGCGATTGCCCTGATGATGAAGGCAGCAAGTTCCTCTAAAACGTTGGTAAACGTCTACCAGACTACACGGCGCAACAACCCAGAAGACAACTAATATGTTCCATCCTGAATGTAAATTTACTGCACAAGGCAAGGTCTTGCGGTGAAGGGCTCTGTTCGTTATCCCCTTTGATGGTCTCATTACGCCACATAACACGTCAATCTGTCGGTCTGTCTCAACAGATTTTCGGAGTTAATTCAGTAACGTGGCAGAGGGACACTCCAGAAGTAAATGAACGCAACAGAAAACATTCCACGTAGAGAGAATAAACAATCTCACCAGGCCAAAGATTCACTGCAAGCGATAGGTTACGTAATTAGCATAAGGCGGTGGAACGGTGGTTAGCATTCTCTCTCCTCGCAGCTGAGAGGTCCTCGGCCCGAATATGCAAACGGTTCTTTTCAAAAGGATGTTCTTCTCGGTTTTGACGCCATGTCGGCTCATAGGTCGATGCCTCGTCATCCTCATCGCCGGAAAAATATCGCGGTTTTCCCGAGGCTATCCAAAATCTTCCCCCCCCAAGAAAAACTGCAAGAACAGAGCCATGACCACCCCCTTTCACGTACGTCCAGTTGTATCATCCATAACTCGATAAATAAATCACGCAGTTGGTAAAACGTGGTTAAAGTACAGAAATAAGCGTTAATTTTAAATCTGTGAACCGTGATAACTTCGCTGAAAGGTATGACGCATTATTCAGTGATTATCATAAAATTATATATTTTTTTAAAATTTTACGTACCCCCTAAGATGTCTTCGCGTACCCCAGGTTGAATACCACTGCTCTAGATTGTACGATTCTACGTTCCATTTCAGAGGTTCACCAATGAAATGAAGACAATTATGGGCCTGCAGTCATATCGCTTCACGTTCCCCAACAACAGCCTGGACAACGGGGAAGTGATCCCGGAGAACAAGTGCTTTTGCCGTAATGGCAAGTGTTTGCCAGCAGGACTCATTGATGTACAAGACTGCTACTATGGTGAGTACAGACGCAGTCCAAGGAGATCAATCACGAACCCTAAGGTAACCCTCAGGCCTGACCCAACTTCAACCACGAAACTGGCTTTTTGTTCCACTCAGTATTAATATATCTAGCCTGCATTATGCAGATACAGAAGAAAACGAAATGAATATTGAACTTGGAGGAACTGCTGTATACTTCAGACATTTGACTATACCACAGTGTAAGATAATAAATAAGGACATATCACATTTTCTGAATGGATTCTCAGTCTTCAAAACATTACAATAACAACAGATATACTAGACTGGAGTTGGTATAATTCAAGCACTCTTTGGTATAACTTTGAGTTTGTGGATCCTCAACAGAGCAGATCGACTTCATTGTGTATTTCTTGGCAATAATTCCAAAAATTACAATTAAACTCCTGCCTCGAGTCACTAAAAAGTTTTCTTCTTAAACTGGTGCATGTTCTTGAACATTCTCCTTCGTCTATCTGTAAAGCAGTCACGGTTTTATCTCTTTATTATAAGTTCTTTGCATGATGTGTTTTCAAATGAGCAAATATAAGGCTTATCGCATGTTCAACTTGACAACCAGTGAACGCATTTTGACGAAATTTGGTATGGGCATTATTCCACTGTACTCTACTAGTACTATACTTCTGTAAAACAATATGGCACCTTGTATGCAGGTTTTCCCATCGGTGTGTCATACCCTCATTTCTACCAGGGCGATCCGATGCTAGTGGACGCCGTGGAGGGTTCACATCCTGACAAGCAGAAGCATGAGTCACACTTCTACATCGAACCTGTAAGGTCCACAGATTTAAATTCCTCCTTTTGAACTGAATATCATCCTGGAGCTCTTGCATGCCTCTCAGAGTTTAATAATAACTTTAAGACATTAATTTAATCTCAATGAGCTTGATGATAAAATTGCATACAACTTGATAATTATACTTAAATAAATACGTAACCAAGGATTGAACCGCATCATACACACAGGATTCAAATTTTAGGACTCCTTTGAATCCTCATTCAGTTTACAAATTTGAAATACATAAATTACCAGAATATGAAAATTCTAGTTGTTAATATATAGAAATTTGTGTTTCTTAATTTAAAAATTAATTCTTTAAAGAAGTTTCTTTTTCTTTTCGTGTGTGTGTTAACAAAGATAAGCAATCCATTTAAAGTATTTCTAAAGAAGATTACGCTTATAATCTAAATATGTCTTGCAAATTTTCTTAACTTTGTGCCATCGATAGAAAAGCTGGACATCACTTCCAGACAAGCATAAAAACTGAGTCTTACTTCCATTGCATACAATAAGTACAGAATGTCCAAGAAATTCTGACAAGGCCTACTGCATAATATCTTTAATATTATCAATTGGAACACATAGAAACCTTAAACTGCATGCGCTCATAATAGCACCTGATAACTGCACGGCCTTTACTTTTCAAATATTTATTGCAGAAATCAGGTCTGCCTCTGGACGTAACGGTGCGATTCCAGATCAACATGGTACTTGGTGACGTCAGTGGAATTACAAGAGCTGCCAAGTTTAGCGACATGGTGCTGCCAATGTTGTGGACTGAATTTGTAAGTAATGCGCACACAACATTTTTTACACGACCTTACAAATGTTGCGATTCAGTGGTTAGCATTCCTACTTTGCATCTGGGAAGTCCTGGATTAAAATTTCAGCCTGCGGGCTGGCTATCCTTGAGTGTCTTTCGTGGTTTTCCTCAGTCCCTCCAGGCAAATTATAAGGCAGTATCTTACATACTTCCTCCCATACCCTTTTTAATTCGTTATTCGTTATGCCACGGTGGTCTAGCGGTTCACACACAGAAGAAGGCAATGGCAAACCACTTCTGGATCATCTGCCAAGAACGTATATGAACAGGTCCCAGTCCGAGAAAAGGATGGAAGGATCCTGTTCATACGGACCTGTCGGCAGACAGAACACTAAATAATAATAATAAGATGAGGTGGTCTAGCGGTTAGAACGCTGGCCGCAATGTCAAACCACTTCTGGATCATCTGCCAAGAACGTATATGAACAGGTCCCAGTCCGAGAAAAGGATGGAAGGATCCTGTTCATATGGACCTGTCGTCAGACAGAACACTAAATAAATAAAATTCATCAACAATCCCATCAACGCCATTTACTTTAAGCTACTGATAGCCTTGTCAAATACATTATAAATAAAAAAACATAAGTTTTAATGGGACATGAAAACTTGCTCATATTAAAGTCTGTTTACTGCATAAAGTCCAATAAAGTGCTAATGTTACATATGGCCATCAACTCATAAGGAATCACCTTCTCCTTCTTGCAACGTTATGGCCCTATGTGGGTCTTAGCTTGTTTTGTTTCTACCTGGTACATACACAGTCCCCTTAAACACGTCATCGCTACAGCACATCAAGAACTTCTGCAAAGTACATGAAACGTAATTGTGCAAAAAATCACCTGTAGTGCCTCGGGGAGGGAGTTTAATTCTTTCTTGAGGTCAGTGGTATAAATGGCGACGTTCCGAATCCAGGCAGTTAGTCGCGTGGCTTGAGGAAATGGGCAAGGTTGTGCATTGGTGAATAAAAAACACGTGTACGCGTACAAAGAACAATATCCAAAGAAATACTGCCAACAATATGACGCACAGTCATCGGTCAGTGATGTGTTGCAGATATTCTCTGTTAAAGAAAGAAAGAAATTGAAGAAAATATATGGAAATTTGGGAGGCAAAAAGTTGAAAATGTTGCGGAACCATTAGTTACGTGGATGGCACAAGTGAATTAAACCAATTAACTGAAATTTATAAAGTTATTAAGGAACAGAATAAATTTACCGGACAGCAGACGGGCGTGATTAATTTTGTATATATTCGTAAAAATTGATATATATTTTGCTCCAAGAAACATCATCATAGCAAAGCACATTGCTGTATGGCATAATACACGGTTTAGGTAGAACCTATTATAAAAGTTATGAGTAATTAGTTCAGATACATAATACAGAATTTTGTATTTTAAGAACCTATTATAAAAGTTATGAGTAATAAGTTCAGATACATAATATAGAATTTTGTATTTTCTTTTACGCTCAACATATTACATACGATACTTCACGTAGCATCTGGTACCATTAAAAATAAATACAACGAAACATAAGAAATTTTAATTTTCTGTAATCTCCACTTTAATGCCAAAACTGATGGTCAATAAACAGTGACACTTTTAAGGGGTTTAAACATATTCAGAAGACAATCTGAATACTTTTACCCTGAAATCAGACCCAAATTGAATTTTAACTTACTCAAATGTTTCGATCATACGTTCAGCTTTTAACAACTATTAAAAATATTTGTGTCACACTAATCAAACCTGACAGCTTCATTTACCTGTAACATGGCAATGACAATTCATCCATACCAGACATAACAATTGTAAGGTGTTGTAGATGCGTCATATTGTGAATTAATAGTATTAAAATATTTAAATATTTAAAAATAACCGTCAATCACAATAAAATTAAAAGATTAAAATATCATATTATGTTCCCTATCGAGTACTCGATTTACATATGGAACTTACACAACATGTTTCGGCTATATGTAGCCATCTGATTCAGTGGTATCACCTCCAAAGAGGATGCCAAGCTTACAATGCAGTGATTTTGGACAATTCGCAGTAAGTAGGGGTCTTCCTCCAGTTAGATTTCCATGAATCAATTATCAAAGCCTTGTGTGTGAGAACGGGTTGCATCGTGCAGAGGTGAGGCTGGCAGCGAGACAGGAGACGTTTTCTACTTTGCATGTGACCAACAAGGCCAGAACACACAAATGAAGAATTTTTTTTATAATTTTCAGATAAAATTGCAATCATTTCTGCGTAAGGAATCAAACAGTTTCCTTCAATATGGCATCACCTGTTTCCTTAATGGCAGGCTGATAGTTCATAATGTGGATAGTTGGTGCATCTTAATCTTCAGAATCACGTCTATCTACAGCTAAAGCTTAAATGTTTAATTAATTATTCTTGTCCGTCTAATCACAATTTAAAATTTAAAATTAAGATAATTAAAATATCATGTGATGTTCCTTATCGAAACATTCGATTTACATTTAGAACATCTTTTTCTTACGACATGTTTCGGTTCTTAAATTTTAAATTGTGATTAGACGGACAAGAATAATTAATTAAATATATATCTCCACAATATGACGCAACTATACCATCTTAACAAATGAACTTGTTTTATTGTAGCGAATGTCCAAACTTCCGGAAGATCTCAACAACCGTTTCATCCTGTACTTGAATGTTCTGCCAGTGGTTGAGAAAGTGCTGATGTACTTGCTGTTCAGCACTGGCATCATGTTTCTGCTAGGTAGCATATCGCGCATCCTCCTACTCAACAGAGACCTTCAGAAGAAGTCAGCTAATATGGACTTCAGTAGTGGGAACTCTCGGGAACTGAAGCGAATTCACATCAAGAACACGAAGGCCAACGAGAACAGACCCAGCTCAGATAAAGTAAAAGAGGCGGAGGCATTCTACAGTTCACTTCTTATAGCAGCAGAATCTGACGACGTCCCCGAGGACAACCTGAACAGCACAGAGATGGACATACTAGCAGGTGGCGCATCTAACATCATAACTCCAGGTTCAGATGAAGGTATTGATAATTACAGCTGTGACAATACTGAAAAGCCTCCACCCCAGTATGATCTGATTAACTTAGCTCTACTGAAGGAGGCCATTGTGTGACTTGAAAGCAAAGTTAGTTTGGAAACTTGTTTGACTTCCTTGATAGGCATTCGTTCTTAACTCAGGAATATTTAGAAGACTCTGAAATATTTCTACAACAGACATTAACCCTAACTTTGTGGATATTATTCCAGCAACGGTTTGCCTTCAAGAGAAGTAGTATAAATGTGCTTTAATTGTGAGATAAATCTCCACAACTATCTTACAACTGTGTACAAGCTCTGGAATCGAAGCCACTTTGATTTAAACAAAAAATGACTTTACGTCTGTCTGTCTGGCATATGGCTTCTCCTGCAGACTCTTGCCCAGACTGACAATCAATCAATCAGTCAGTCACTGAAGATTAGCGATGGAAAGTTTTGTTATGTTATGTCGTGAGATTAGTGCGGACTGTGGCACAGGACAAGGTTGTGAGTGCTGGTGGAACCAGCACAAACGGAGTACTAGTAGTGTAGTTGTACGTGGAAGAAATCCAGGGTCAGAAAGAGACTCCCACAGAGTTATTAGAATTAAAAACCTGGATAAAGTTAGTAAAGAAGGTCTCCATGATGACACAAGAAGTCACAGACCCTGGTGAAGTTCCTGCCAAATTAAAAAGAGTTTCAAGGAATGAATGATGGCTTTGTCCACAATAGCAATTATATTTCAAGTGTCATTACGGAGCCATCACACGTAAGTACAATGGCTTATCAGGCACAGAGTACTGAACATTTTCCAGTGTAGATCTCAGTACAATAGAGAACTTCTTTCATTAGACATGTTTTAAATCTTTCCACTCAAAACATCAAGTTGTCTCCCCTACAATAAATCGAGAAGAATGATCCACAAATTACAAACTTCCGATATATTATACAGATCACCACTCAACATTCCACACAGCTTAAATTAATCGATATATATATTTGAGAGAATATATACTTATAAAAATTAACAACTACTAAACAATACCACAACTTAAATTGGATAAAAATTTGACTGTCTTTTGAAATCATGCATTGTATAGTCTGGTAGATCATTACCAATGTTTAAGAGGTGTTTGCTGTCTCGCACACAGCATCCCTGAAGACAGTCATTGCAGTGTGAACCTAAAAATCTCACTGAAATTGATTACATTCACCAAACGAATGATACGATGGGGTGAGTCATGGTTATCCTCCATCAACCTACCTTGGCACCTCATAAATGCAAATCCTGCGAACCATGAAAGATAGTAGCCCTGACATAATGTTCAGGCTAATACTTGTATGGTGGTCATCAAACTAAGTCCCCCAAACCACAAAGACTCTCTAGAACTTTCATAATCCATAATCTCACAGTGACATGAAACTCCTTACGTCATTTGGTTTGTAACACTATTTTGCTTAGAAAACATTTTCGAGGAACATTCCACCACTATCATTTTGCCAAAGAACATGCTGCTGTAACCCAAAAGGAATCAGCAATTAACTAGTATTGTCATAAAATACTGTCAAAGTACAGAGCTTTCTAGTAAATATTGTGATGAAGATTCATTGTCCTCCGCGTCCCAACCTGTACGCAGCTGTCAAAGTTACAGATCTGTAGAACACAGAAAACCTGCCTGCATTAGATGACATCTTCTAGTGATAACGATATAGTGTTCTAACTCATAAGAAGCTTTACAAAATGAAGGCCTAAGTTCAAAGTCCAGGCCCCCAAGCAAACATTGTGCCTCGGTTACAGGACTGCTTGGGAAGAACTTATGACTCAGTATTGTATTTTGTCGCTAAAAGACACTTCAGATTTCTAAACAAATCAGGCTAAAGTAACTTCTGTGACAGTCGTAGTTTTCTCCGTGTACTGGTAAAACTGTCAGTATCATCACTTCATCAGTTTACTCAGTGTTCGTATTTGATTTACGTATCAACATTCATCACAGTACTGTTTGGATGAGAAACATTTTTAATGTCCAAGAGTGGGGCATCAGTTATTTGTGCGTTTCTCAAATCTCAGTTCAACGGCACAACTTACAAAAGGAGAAGTGTTGTTTGCATAATCATTTACTGATCAAAGTATTCTACGTAACAGAACCCATTATACGAGGCTCGTCCACAAAGTAAGATTTCCTGGGGCCGTTTACAGAAACAAAACACAATTTCATGGGAATATTTATTGCAACAGATACAGCAAGTGTCCAGCTATTTTTCAACATATTCGCCACCGGAATTGAGACATTTGTCATACCGTGGGACCAACTTTTGAATACCTGTGTCGTAGAAGTCTGCCGCCTGGGATGGGACCCACTGTGTGACAACCATCTCCGCCTCTCTGTCATTCTCAAAACGCTGACGCTGACCGGACAGGAATTTCTTGAGGTGTAGGAAAAGATGGAAATCACTGGGAGCGAGGTCCAGGTTGTAGGGTGAATGATTAAACACCTCCCAGCTAAACTCCTGCAGGAGACTTGCTGTCCGTCGAACCGTGTGCGGCCTAGCGTTATCACTGACCGCACTTCACAGTCAGCGGGAGCTGGAATAAGAACCTCCATCTTCAACAGCTGCAACGATGCTACTGGGAGAACGCGGGAGGTGCCGTTAGTGCATGCGCCATGCTACGTCATTGCTCTATCACGTACGCACAGTCGCTTCGCGCAATATAAGGTTTGCTAGCTGTGGGACGAGTGGGAAACTTACTTTGAGGACGCGCCTCGTAAATCTTTACCAGAACAGTTGTTACAGAAATTCGAAAATAGCAATTTGATGTATGCTCCAAATTTCAGCAGCCTACGCGAAATTTACAAATAAATTACTAGCTATTCTGCATAAAATGCTTCATTAACTAATACTATATGTAGAAGAATCTGAAGGTTCAACATCTTCAGCGAGTCCCATTTATCTATCCATCGTAACGTATTCTCCAGAAATTCAATTTTTATTTTAAACTTATCTCTTTTTTTTTGGTCTTCCAAATGACCATGTTTCGAAAGGTTTCATCAGAAAATTGTGTGGATTACTTTAGACAGCTAGTTGTAGCCTGCTGCAGCTCATTGTCTTAACAGCAGCTGGTGCCTCGTGTAAACCACCACTGTCATCTAAAAAGGTATCGATTTATTTATATAGGCTACGAGGCTCGTCCTTAAAGTAAGTTTCCCTGGGGCCGTTTACAGAAACAAAACACAATTTCATGTAAATATTTATTGCAACAGATACAGCAAGTGTCTAGCTATTTTTCAACATATTCGCCACCGGATTTGAGACATTTGTCATACCGTGGGACCAACTTTTGAATACCTGTGTCGTAGAAGTCTGCCGCCTGGGATTGGAACCACTGTGTGACAACCATCTCCGCCTCTCTTTCATTCTCAAAACGCTGACGCTGACCGGACAGGAATTTCTTGAGGTGTAGGAAAAGATGGAAATCACTGGGAGCGAGGTCCGGGCTGTAGGGTGAATGATTAAACACCTCCCAGCTGAACTCCTGCAGGAGACTCGCTGTCCGTTGAGCCGTGTGCGGCCTAGCGTTATCACTGACCGCACTTCACAGTCGGCGGGAGCTGGAATAAGAACCTCCATCTTCAACAGCTGCAACGATGCTACTGTGAGAACGCGGGAAGTGCCGTTAGTGCATGCGCCATGCTACGTCATTGCTCTATCACGTACGCACAGTCGCTTCGCGCAATATAAGGTTTGCTAGCTGTGGGACGAGTGGGAAACTTACTTTGTGGACGCGCCTCGTATGTATCTTTATGTTTATTGTTTATGCCATTTCATACGTCACTGTAATGTTTTAGTAATTACATCACTCTTGATTATCTGTGATAACGGAGTCAGAGAGAAGCGTGATTTCTTCGTGTCCGAAGTAATCTAACAAATTTTTGGTCCATTCGTCTTTAGGTCAATGGCCGATACATTTTCCAGGGATTATAGCGACATCTTTATTTTCAGAGCGCCAACTTCCGTTTGCCCTGTCTGTCCTTTGCCAACCTCATAATTTCATTGTCACTAAACTGACCTGGCTTCATACAGTAGATTTCAAACCATTCTCAAAAATTGTTATTGTTGACATTTTCACAGCCCAATGTATATTTGAAGACGGTGGCTAACTTGCCTACCGAGATCTCCTCTTCTTCAGAACCTACGCATTCTTCTTTCTAAATGTCAGGACAAATTTTCTTGCAGTAACCACATTTTATTCCTTTCGTACCTCAGAAATAGAATGTAAGACAGTTGCTATTTTAATTTTAAAAATATTAAGATATAATTACATTGAAAAAGGCGTCGTCTATACAGCTTTCTATTCATGGCAATCACGCCCTGGTCCTGGGATAAAAGATTAAAGTGAAATTAAAATGTTCAAAATGTCCTACAGTGGGAAAAACATCACTGTTGATCCACAGAGCAGATAATCAAGAGTCCATGGTATTTAAATATTAATAAATATTTATTTATAAACCAATTTATTGATATTCTCCTCAATTCAGAGCATAAATACCGTCTATGACAATGAAATAAGATTGTGAACTTTTCGACAACGAAAGTAGTACTGAAATCCAACACATCTAACACTTCAGGCACGTGATGAATGC
>NW_019060370.1:113550-125924 GCF_000696155.1 Zootermopsis nevadensis | reverse complement strand
AGTCCATGAAGAACAACATCACGTTTCATTGCCTGTGCAGTTTTTGAAACCTTCAATAAACACTTAGGAAATTAATCGGATAAATTCATATTTTAAAGAGGCCTGCAGATTTTGAAGGCATTCTTTTCCAGAAATTTCAAGGCAGTAAATGAAATGCTAATAATTTGCCCCCATTTAATTAGGACCAGGAAATAAACGCTGAATTACTGCGCGCGTGCTTTGTCACTAAAATTAATCTGCACGTGTGTGAAAAGCCGTCTCATTAAAAAAGATAAGTTTGCGTCTAGTGGCATAACAAATCAGGGGGGACAGAAAACCAAACAACATACTTCTTAAACTGGGTGTGGCGTAGAAAATTGGTTGGTTTGAGAAATGTGACTGATGTTATTCATAAACCCCACTTCTTCATAATTTCTTGCCATAAACCATATGGTTTTATCAAGAATTGATTTTGTCATCTTGATAATGCATTTGTAAGTAGATTGTCTACTGCTTCCTATTGTATTTTTATTTTTTACGAAGTTTATATATGTCATGTGACATTTAGTATAGACACCTTGTTATGTTGTCCTATAGATTGTAACATTGCAAGAAATTAAGTATAATATGTATTATTGTTCACCTGTCAATAAAACAAGGTGTTTGCTAATAATATGCCTCTGGCAATCCAACTCCTTTTTCTGCATTCCACAGCAATAACTTTTTTAAAAAAATTCTCATCATATAAGAAATTAAATATGTGAATTAAAACATGTATCTTAGTAGAAGCTGTAATTATGGTTTCACATAGTTTTAGACATACCATTATACATTTCATAGGTACAAATAATCATTTACTTACAAATTTAAAAAATTCGAAATTCTTACAATTTAATATGTACGAAAATTATATTTACCAAATAATTTTTAATTTCATAAAAATCGACCGTGTAGTTATAAAAAACAAAGCAAATGCCCTGTCCATAACGCATACACTAGCAGGATTTTAATTTTATGTCCAACATAATAAATAAGTAAGTAAATAAATAAATGTGAGGTTAAAAACATATTAAGGACACATTTTCCTACATGCAATACTCAGGAAAGACTGGAGATGACTCAGTAAAACGTTTTAATCTGTAAATTAACAGTCATGTCTCCTCAGATTCCCTGAATCCTCTGACAAATGCAAACAAGATAAATATCGTGAGAATGTTGCCGACTTTGGCAGAGCAGTCACGTGGCCATTACGCTCATAAAATCTAAAATTCGTAACTTGTAAAATTTTTACAGTTTCCACTTCAAACTTTCATTTTAACAGAGCAGGAGGAGAATTAATTTATGAATACAGTATGCGATGTATTCATATTCTGGCAAACCTTCCACAAGAATACCCAAGACACCCTCCTTCACCCAGATATAAGGAATCAGGCGTGTTATTAAAACAAACCCCTTCTGCAAATAAATACGAAGACTTCACATGATATTATAGTCTACTCGTTCATTACGTAAAATACTCACGCTGCATTATGACTTGCACAATTGACAGTTGGGCTCAATTTTTATAAGAACCAACACGAAAAAGTAAACTCAAGAGACTTAGGTCCACCTCCTTTCTTCAACCTGTTGTCCAGTTCCAAAGATTAAAGCCCCAGACAGTGATAGACCTTCTCTACCTCTTACAGCAAACTGACACCTAAATTCAGAATCCCCTTAGCACGTTTACATTCAACATGCGACAATAGATCATCATCCTAAGCACAGATGGCTGCATGTTGTATTAAGCGTACAGTATTTGCTCCGGAATAAATTACAAAATAAAATTGTAGCGTAGGTTAGAATGATAATAATAAAAAAAGATAAAACTGTGATAACAGGCTAATTATAAATTTACCAATCTCTGATATAACTGAAATTTCACATGTGATTTGATATGTGGCTTTCACATTCTACATACTCTAATAACGCTTAAATACGGCCAGCTCTGACTGAGGCATATCATTTTTTAAAGTTCCGCGCCTGAGTTTTCTATATCAATATACTTAAGCTGGGGGTTGGTCGCAAGGCTAACAACCTTGCACCGTAAAAAGGAAGATGTTTCGAAACCTCAATCAAAGCCTCGGACAGACGGACCTAACAGAGGACCGAATGGAAGAGGAGAATTGAAGAGGCCATGGACCGAATACGGACCGGAGAGCCATAGAAGAAGATGAAGAAGCTAATGCTCGACTTAAAAGTCCAGCCAGCAGCCCTGTAGCAAGGGGGTTTAATCCCCCCTACTACCACAATTTTAAATGATTTAATTATGTGTAAATTAAGACGTACAGAATGATGATTTTCTAATGGCACAATCACAAGAAAACACCCTGGCATTACACAGGGAATAAAACTGAGAATTTGGAATGGAAGCAATTTTTAAAAATGTATTATTTAGTTAATATGTATGTCCTCTGCTCTATAGTAATAATTTTTATAACTGCAGAAGAAATTTTAGTAACCTGTAGACTGGATCATACATCGAGAAACTAAAGTCAACTAATCACTCATTGGAAAATAGAAACCAACCTGAAAAATCACGTAATTTTCCACATTTCTTCCTCCTACTACTCTGTAATAAGAGTGGCAGTGTTCAAAACTATTCTACTCCATTTCAATCCAAATTCGATACAACAAGATTCTTTCCGAGTTAAGAGTCAGCTTTCATGAATAACTCGTTGTAGCGGACATCGACTCCAGGCAGAGGACAGACAGACACTGCCACAGTGTTAATTCCTGTTATGTTAATTAATCAATCTCATCTCATTTTATAAACCACTGTGTGTGTATATATATATATATATATATATATATATATATATATGTAAATAATGCAAAATGTATGTACGACTATGGTACATAAAGTGTGATTACAAATGTAATAAATACATGATTACATTTATATTTAGTATATAATACAAAATTGTATTCATTTATGCGCGGAACATAGTTATTGCCTCATAACCTTGATTTACAAGAATATCTGTGTATTGTAACGAAGATACTGATCAATAATGAGATGAAAATATCTTCAAATTAATTCGTGTTTACTGTAAAAGCACTTCTGCAACGCAAAATATGATTAGGTAACAACCAGAAACTTCTCAGTGGATTCGCTGATTGAAAGTGGAGCAGTTAACCCTAAATTTTCTTCCTCTGGGAAATATTTAAACGCATTTCTTGTATCTATTTCCTTTAGCACACAAACAAAGTGTCTTATACCGCACAGAACAACAGATAACAGAACTACGTTAGGGGAACTGGAACTGTGGCATTACTATTCAGAACTGAGCACAAGTAAACAATAGCCAAAATCAACAATTGCTCATTTCCCCTTCTAGTGTAATCGTTCTTTCTGAAGTCAGCCAGCTTCAAAACAAAGCCCTTGAAAACGCAGCCTTCTGTTCAAGTAACCTATTGGATTCACAGCGTCTTTGCTTTAAACCATAAAACAGTAACACAGACAACGTCTGAAAGGGACATATGCTACAATCACCAACAGATATGATTACAAACCACAAAATTCATAGCGTAATGAACTATTGAATTTTTCTTAAATAACTGTTATTCAATCTGTCAACAGATTCTGTCAAAATATAAAATTCATGTGCATTAATGGTACACGATCTTACCAGTATATCCTGTCACGTGCCAGTTCAATTTGGTACACATCTTCACAACCTATTTTACTAAGATTAGTTTTATTGCGATCTTCCCGTGAGATTAATTAACCTACGTACGAAACACTGTTGCAAAAAATGTTACTTAATACTGACGAATTTAATTCGTTTATCAACATCATACAAAATATAATTTCTGGCAAGATTAACTTTATATATAATCTGAGATAATAGCTATGTTTTCGACGTAATTAACTACTGATCAGATCTTCTACGCATTAAAGAAGACTATTTAATGGCATTCATGTATGAATTGTTACACACAAAAATACAGCATAACCTCTGAATTAACGAAGCTGGTTTACCTAAAAGCAACAGATTTGTATGGTGTATTCTGAACTTCGAAATTATTTCTTTAACACACAACATAAAAATTCTCGCTTTCACAACTAAATCAGAACTTGGGCGAGCTCCACCATCGAACTTAAATAATTCGGCTTGGCTTCGCGTCGCGAACAGAGATGAAAGTAACTGTAACGAGATAACTCGTGCAGGATATGATTTGAACTAATACTGAAGCACGCACAGTACGACACATTCCAGAAATGGCTGGAAGGACCAACACTGAAAGTTCAAATTTGTGAAAATAAAGAATTTTTAGTCAAGGCAAATTCTTCTATGGAACAGATTGCATGTCGTGATTTAGACTTTTTATAATATAAAAAATATTACAGAATTACTTAATTTCATTATATTATGTTCCCTAAAAAGTATTCCGTTCATATGATGGAATAAAAGTTCTCAATGTAGACTGATTTCAATGGTTCTGTTTTCTTGACTGATTTGACTGTCCTCATAGCAAAATCTAAAGAACTTAGATTAGGGGAAATGCATTAAATGTTTTTATCATTTTAAATATTGCTAATTTGAAGATCTATAAACTTAATTGATGTACTTTTTAAATTGTTTCATCATACCCTATATTTATAGCGACAAAAGTTTTTTGTTTTCAAAATATTTTATAAATTTTGATTTTGTCAACATTGTGAGTTTTTGGCTTTAATCCATTGTTCAGCAAAGACATTCATGCAATTTGAAAACAACAGATTTCTGAAAGTATGATTTAAACTGATGACCAGCTACAATTCGAATTCCACAGAAACTCATGTTTGACAGTAATAATTAATTATTTACAAAAAAGAAAATTCCTTAGCGAGATCAGAAGATATTAAACCAACACGCATTTTATTATTAAGAATATTCATTTATAAAACGGAGTAGGACATTATCAGCTAAGAAGTTTTTTTTAAAAAATTAAAATTGTTTGAGTTTAAGAAATCACGTGCTCTCTTGCACATAACGTTCACGAAGACAGTGTACCAAAAATATGTACACACAACCATTTCAAACGTCAGCCTAGTGTATACATCTTTTGGGACAACTTGTATTAACAGATTGCTGTTAGCAATGAAACTGGTTTGTAATTAGACATTAAAGTTTGCTCACACTTTAAGTAATTCTGGGAATGCGCGTACTGCCATTGACTAACTGAAAAGCAAAATTAAACGAATGCTAACATAGTCTGCACAGCTTTTGAGTAAAGCTTCTGATGTTTAATCATACCCACATGATTTTTTTATTTAAGAAAATGTACGATACTTTTCATTTAATTGTTGTTGTGGATATAAGATTTGTATTTAGAAAGATGTCAAAGATTGTTTTCGTAACGGTACTTTGTTGTGTCTTTTGTTGTTAAGGTTGTGATGTCATTGTTCATTCTTTCTAAAAATGTTACGAAGTACTGAAATGATTTGCTAAAAGTTTAGGATTTTTATTACATTATAATTCATCTTTGTTGATGGAATCACTTCTCTTGTAGAATATTTTCCTCTTCGCTTTTCCTTTCCGGAATGATTGAAATGGGTAGTTCTGTAAGCTGTTTCGTAAACAGATTTTTGTTAAGTCATTTTCGGTAAATTAACCTGTGATTGAGCGAAATCATCTTGGGAGGTTTTCGACCACTTATTCGAAAGCCAGCGTCGTCATGATGCCTGGAAAACGTTTTACGATCAGACTTACAAACAAAACAAACAACACTATAAAGTTAACCTTGTCATTTTAATATTAGATAGAGAATATCTGAGATCAGGTTATCATAGAAAGGAATTTTCTAGCCCCAACATGCAGACACGTTATAGGATTTCCTGTTCACTGTCTTAGTTACAGTCTACAAGCAAGAATAGGTCACTACGAGCAAATAGGCTTTTTGAGATGGGTGTTTTCTGGGTTTTTGCGCCATGTAGCCTGACAGAAGTTTGCGAACGTTTCGGAGATGTTTTCTGCCTCCATTATCAGGACGATCATACAGCAAACATCCCGAATTATAACATTGCGGTTCGGGGGAATATCGACTTTCTTCAAGAAATACCGCTTTACGAAGTCTCTCCAGAAACGTAACTATTCGTTTGAGAGGAGAATGTCTGTACATATTTGAAAGTTGTTCCATTCTGGGACTTTGCCCCTGGTCCCGGCCGACAAGCTGCAGTCCCACAGGCTTCTATTACTTCTCCTTTGTTCTGCCTCTACAGAGAGACAAATACGAATTAGCATCGGCTCACGATCTCACAGCTTAAATATGATTGCACACAGTAGCACGTTCTTGGACAACCCTGCCAAGCTGAAGTCTTGTTGTAGTTTCAGCTATCAATGTGATCCGATAGAAACACTACCTGGAGGCAAAACCCATCTGCAGTGCAATCTCGAGGAATGTGCAATACTGTTTTTCTTCGAAACAATCCACTCTTACCGGCACGATTGCTCAAAACAGACTTCACATCACGGGACGAAGCCTAACCATCGCGTCTCGTTCCTTTTATTATTGTCAGTTAAACTAATTCAAATGCTTTCGTTACCTCTGAAAATTAACTGAACAGTCAAATCAATTTTGAATTTAAAAGTAACAATATAAATTCTGATACTGATCTTCATTTCATTAACAGAACATAAACGCGTCCGAAAAGCTTTCCCTTCAATAAAGACACAACAGCTCACCACCATCGTTCTCTGCGACGTCACGTGTTTATTCTGATCCCCTCCCGCCCTCCTCAACGCCAAAACCCAAAAATATCCTTCTCTCGTTGTTGCCAAAACTTCCTCTCAAATTGTTACGATTACCTTAACCTCATCGTGAGCCACTCAAATTCGTCACAGAATTATTTCATGGATTTTATATCTCTTTGCATTCCAGCTACAGTACATTGTTTTTATTGAAACGTTCCGGGCTCTCTCGGGCAGTTATTTTTTCGCAAAGAAAAAGTTTTTCGTAGTTGAACTCATTTTATGCTCTCGACACAGTTGGACTCCAGAAACAAATCCCACCGACTTTGATCTTCTTGGGGATAATCGTAACTGCCCTTCCCAGAAATAGATCGAGATTAATACCTAGGCATCCGAAATATTTTTACCGTTCCTCGTAGACCAAAGTAGCCTCACACGTTCTTAGATCGTCGTAAA
Source organism: Zootermopsis nevadensis (assembly GCF_000696155.1). Next base: position 118,776 of record NW_019060370.1, on the reverse strand, counting down.
ATAATTCATTCAATTAATACCGGCAGTTATGCACAAAGTGTAAAAATTTTAAGTAGATCGGCCTTAGGTAGGATACGAGTAACTTGAGGTCTTACAGAGTGGCAAAAACCATATCAAATTTCATCAAATTCCATCGAGTGGTTCTCGAGTTGAATCGAATGGATGGACAGACAGACAGACATGGGGAATCTAACAGAAGCATTATTGCACTTGGAAGAGTCTCTTACCTTATTCAGAAGTACGATTTTGAGGTCTTACAGAGTGGCAAAAACCATATCAAATTTCATCAAATTCCATCGAGTGGTTCTCGAGTTGAATCGAATGGATGGACAGACAGACAGACATGGGGAATCTAACAGAAGCATTATTGCACTTGGAAGAGTCTCTTACCTTATTCAGAAGTACGATTTTGAGGTCTTACAGAGTGGCAAAAACCATATCAAATTTCATCAAATTCCATCGAGTGGTTCTCGAGTTGAATCGAATGGATGGACAGACAGACAGACATGGGGAATCTAACAGAAGCATTATTGCACTTGGAAGAGCCTCTTACCTTATTCAGAAGTACGATTTTGAGGTCTTACAGAGTGGCAAAAACCATATCAAATTTCATCAAATTCCATCGAGTGGTTCTCGAGTTGAATCGAATGGATGGACAGACAGACACGACAAGCCCATAACGCGTTCTCGCTATGCACTTCGTGAAAAGAAAACTTAATAATGGCGGCTGGAAAATGAACTGTTGCCCTTCCTCTACCTTATATAAACCATGGTCTATCCGGCAATAAAGTTTCAGCCCTGAAGATGGAAACAGTATGCGAAGTCGAAAGCGGGCGGTGCATATATATGTTCTCATCGGGCAGATTCACCTTTATTCTTTTGTAAAAAAACACTGCATTTAAGGGTGGAAAAAGGAAAGACAGGTTTCCAGTTGTGAATGTTCCCAGGCAGTGCCCGCTCGTCCTTCTGGTAAAGGCAGATTAACAGGAATGTTCGGCGTTTGGAAGTTAAGAAGGCAGAGGGACGTTGAACTGTCTGGGGATCACGCCACGCCCATACACAAATGCTGTGGGCAAAATCTAGTTGCCGAGTGGTACATATACAAACTAGTGCCGTTTAGATGGATCAGCGTTGAGTACGTCACATTGTACTCGTTTGTTTTCTTTGGTGGGCTGGAAAGGGGTTCAGTTCGTCACAATATTCTAACCAACTCAGGCATTTCTACTTCACATAAAATCCCCACATGGGACCCCACGTCGCTCTGAAATATTATTATTGCCAGGAAATCATAATGAATCGTGTGACGTCATTCTGTTCTCTATACGACAACAATGTTAACGACAGAAGGATATGTTTATATACGTAGAGACGAAAAAACAATGCAATGTTTGTTAACATTGTTCCGACGTTTCCACGGTTATAATAAACGAGGTACTTTAAGGAGACTTGGTAGACGAACGTGTCTGTAGAGAGCTCTGTTCTGATTTTGCATTTCATTATGGCACCCAAGTCTCTGGACTCCAAAATTGAGAAGAAATCGAAAATAGGCAGGCGTTGGAGAAAAATATTCCGCAAAATTAAGGTAAGTAAAAATGTGGAGCCAATTAACTTCGTGAGAGAATTTTTACTTCCATACTGAAGTGACATCTTTTCTAATTTGTTTAACTTCCATCTTCGGTATTAGTGAGCTAGGACATATAAAATAAATAGCACAATGAACTTAAACCAAACATGGTATCCAAGTACGATTTTTAATAAGGCAGAATACAGATTATACGAATTTGTTCGAAAATATTTTCTCGGAAAATCGGACACCCGTGTAATCACCCGAAATGAAAGAAAACTATGCAAATGTAACAAATACGTAAGGTTACTTAACATAAATATACAACCCAAATTCGTGAAGATTTACTAACAAGATGTAAAAATTTGTTTATAAAATTAATACAGTACATATCAACAATATTTTGAAAAATCATTTGAAGGAATAGTAATACCAGTCTATTTTCGTAAACTTCAGGGTTTAGTAACAACTGATTTTTGTTAATACGCGAGGTAATATGTCATTGTTTTTAAACGTTTTAAATGTTACAGCAGACTTTCTCAATTAATCCTAAATTCAAATTTAATCCAGATAGAACACCGTTAATGCAGAATCTACTGTATGCTGATTAAAATTACTTACAATGAAACCTAGTTCCGAAACAGCCTTCAGTAACCAACAAATATTAAAATAAAATATAATCTAGCCCAGTGCATGTGATGAGCAAACTTTTATTTTATTAAGGCCAATTTTAAGTGCCAGGACCGACCAATGTGGACCGCAAGCCAAATGTTATGACTGAAAGTCTTCAACAAAATCTTACATTAAGCTTTTCAGGGACAAAAGTTATTTGTTTTAAATCAATGAAAAATGTTGTGATGACCTTTAAGACTTAAAGTTTTCTCTCGAATGCTGGAAGATTGTCAGAGACAAGCGTTTCTTAGCTACCAAGTTCTCAGCATCTCTGTGTTCTTCTACAACATTTGAACTTTCGCTACAAACAGAAGCCAACCGAATGCAAACAAAGACAGAATATGCAGTCCACCTACTTTTAAATTTACGCCATACAAGGACACAGGAATTTGTTAGGAACTCAATGGTAATTAATGGCACCGCCCTCCAGTTTCATGCCTCAGAAGCTTCTTCAACAAGTTCATCCGTGCTTACAGCGACACGTGTACCCTCTGTTAAGAGCTCTTGGCTTATTATCCCTTCGTAATCATTATTCAGTTTCCATAACAACAGGGAGGGCTAGGCATTCGTGTGTTTCACAAAACAGAATTAAGGTGATCAAACCAAAACAAGGATGAGTTGGGGGAGGGCATTCAGAACGAATGACAGACATAAGAAATGCGTGCAGACATTCAATTCGAATACCTGCAGGAAAGAGGCCACTCGGGAGACAAGCGTTGATGGGAGAATAATATTAAAACGGATCTTGTTTTTATTTGCTGAGGACGGAGGCCACTAGCCACTGTAGTCCATTTAACGACGCCTTTTAATTGGCTCTGATGAGAGGATGACAGTGAATAATGAATCTGGAAGGGAGCGGTCTTGGTCTGAGGTTTTGCTTGCATTTTCCTGGTGGAAATAGAGAACAACACGAATTACCTCAGTCAGGATAAAAGTCTGAGAATGCGTTGCCCAAATGAGCGACTATCAGCTTAACAAGGAAGGCGACGCTCCATGGAGTCTATTAATGGGCATCTGACGGTGGACGTTTGACGTATTTTCTATTGTGGGGGCCACAGAAGAACGTTCTGTGTAAATCTTCAATCGTTCCAATTTGGCTTTCGGGTTTCATATTCTGACTTGGAACAGATGTGTGTGACAAAGTGTTCTAATCTTTGTTTGCTATTCTGTGATAATTTATTAAGTAAATAATTTATTGAGAACGACTGTTATTACTGTCCTGGTGTTAAACGATATTCCATGAACCCGCAATATCAAAAATGAGTGTTTTCTAAATCTTATCTGATGATAAAGAATACGGTTACACCAACTTAATTGTATCTCCCTTCACCGCCTAATTCATTCATATCGTCTGTTTTCCAGAGGCTCCCAAAAGAACAAGAGGAGAAGTCTACAGCACATGTTGACGGTTCAAATAAAATGGTCTCGAAAAATTCAAAAAATTCTATGACTACCTCAGCAGAATCCACAATTGACGATCCATATAAACTCCCCTTCGAGCAGAAAAGACAGTTGATAGACGAGTTTTTCAAAGACCACGATCCAGATCTACCACTGGATGACTCAGAGCTACCCTCAACCCTCTGCAAAGGAAAGGTGTCTGAACGTTTAAAAAGCTTTAGGTATACCTCAGCAGAAGACACGCATAAAGATCGACGTCAGCCAACGTTAAAGAAGAAAAATAGAGTTGATAGACGAGACTTTCAAAGGCCAAGATGCAGATGTACCAGAGAAGTCTGTCAAGACTGATGACTCAGATCTACCCTCAGCCCTCTGCAAAGGAAAGGTGTCTGAAAATTTAAAAAACTTTAGGTCTATCTCAGCAGAAGACACGCTTGAGGAATGCAAGTAAATCACTTTCACATAGAAGCGACAGTTGTTACAGGGTTGTTTTATATAATATGTCGCTGCTCCTGAGGAGATAGGACAAGCATGTGGGACGTCTGACTACCGTAACTCTGAGACATCAGGGCAGTCAATGACGGAGGAATACCAGGACAAGCGTTGCGACGAGACTGGGGGTAACCGACTACGTCTGGAAGACAGACTGATGTTCAGCAAAAGCGTTAAACTGCACCAGAATCAGCATATCCAACGGTCTGTGGTTGTTTAAAAGCTGGAAGCACTTCAGACCGTCTTCTTCCTCAGCTGGCGCTGCGGTCCTCAAAATCCTTCAGAATCAGGATATCATAAAGCATCGCTGTGCTCATCAGGACTTGCCGTGGGTTCTTCTGTTGAACGTCACGAGTTCCCGGAAGAAACAGGGTACAAGACACCCTTCTGGGACACTGCGCTGTCTAGTCTCGCAGAAGCAGATCGACGTTTCAGAGATGGACTCTGCCCCTGTAATCAAGGCGATTAGGGAAAAATGCGCGTGATATTTTGGCTAGAGATTTGAGAACCGGACAGTCGAGGTACAATCTTGGCTTCATCAGGGTGTCAGGGGGAGTGAGCGAGGACTGGGTGAAGACGGCGAGTGAGCAATTGAGAAGAAAGAGCGGACTACAGCCTGTCCAAGAGGGGGGGAGAGATGAAAGGGAGAATTATATGATGAGTGTGACGAGGGTAGGACTTCCACGGTCCCTTCCATGGCTCTGTCTCACCCTCCCCTCGATTTCCAGTCTTTATTCCGCCCTGTTTCCTTACTTCCTTACTTCCTCCCTTCCTCCCACCTCCCAAACCCCTTGCGACGGCTCAGGTTCTAACTTGTCCAATCTCTATTAAATTTTTCACGCGCAGCTTACTCATCGCCCTGATGATGGAAGTAGTAAACACCTCCGAAACTTCCGTCTACTTTTACGATACTATAAGGCGCAGTTTTTCGGAGGGACCGGAAGCAGACACCTAGTTTTTGTCCATTAGTATAGACCTGTGAACCGCCACGGTGGTCTAGCGGTTAGAACGCTAACCTTGTAATCCTGGGGTCTCGGGTTCAATTCCCGGTGGTGCTCAGATTTATAACTTGTGTTGGGCAAGGCCGTGGTCTAGGC